>SWJQ01001230.1:3475-20113 GCA_007252995.1 Zosterops borbonicus | reverse complement strand
TTTTTTTTTTTTTTTTTTTTTGAGTAATTCCATGCAAGTTGAAGGAATTAGACTTAAAGGAGAAGAAGAAATAAATGTTAATTTTTCCTGTCCTTTTTGTGGAAAAGGACATTTTTTTATTACTTTTACACCAGAAATGAAAGTCACAGTTATGACCTGTTGCGGTATGCATTTTGGATTTTGTGAAGTTTGTATAATTTTTGTTATTAAGTTTCTGTAAGGTTTCATTCCTAGCCCCACACCCCCGCTTCCCTTGATCACCATCGTTAACTCACATAATAGGCCTGCCTCTGCCCATTGTATCCTCTTAATAGCCCTGGCGTAGCTCATTGTATAACTTTGTATCTTATCTGTGAACACACCCCTGGTTCTTGATGGCTCCAGCAGGCCAGGTGGATCAGCCAAGGCCTCATGTATTTCCACACCCCTTTTACCCCTATATGTCAATGTCAATGCCCCCCTGTACCTAAATCACTCCCCCTCATTTCCATCTGTAACGCCCATGTTCATAAGGGCAAGCAAGAACTTACACACTCACTCACGCTTTGACCACCTGGGCTTTCGCCCTGAATAAACACCTTCCTAAGTAACACCAAGTGTGAGCTGCTCCATTCTTCCAAGCAAGGTCACGTCTCTGTCTGAAATCTGGACCCAAAGGATTAACTCGTTTATATGGTATCTGAAGAGCAGAGCTAGCTGGAGAGACAAGCTCGGAAGGACTATAAATGACCTATCCCAACCCCAAATTATGGCTTTGTCCAACTGCAATGAAAAGCATGTTATTCCAGTATTTGACAACACCCTTTCCAGGACCTCAGACTATAGTTTCCTCCAGGGAATATCTGTTTAGAATCATTTACACTGGGGAAGAAGGAAAAAACAAAAATCATATTTACTTTTTCTTTCTCATATAGGACTACAAACACACACATAAACACACTTTTGTGCATTCAGTATATCTACCTAGGTAACTGAACTGATTGATGATTTAATTTCATTATTCAAGATTTTTCTTTCTTCAGAGCATCGATTCTGTTGAAAACAGAGCAAGTTCTACTTTTTATAGAAATCTGGTAGAGTTAAAATTAGTGTTATGAGGAAAGCTGGAGCAAAGAGGAAATCTAAATGAAGGCATGTACACAGTATCACAGATCTTTATTCTGTGTATTTGGTTTATGTGGCAAAGTTTTTGTGGGATGGGCAGAGGGACTGAAGGGGTGCCTTCTCTGAGACACCAGAAACTGTCCTCATGTCCAACAGAGCCAGTCTCACTCAGCCAGCTCCAAGACAGACCCACCACTGGCCAAAGCTGAGCCAACCAGTTGGTACCACTGTATTGGGTTTGCATGGCCAAGCTTTGGTAGTGAGGGGACTACGGTGTGGCTTATGCAAAGAGCTGCTAGAAGCATCCTTCATTTCCAGCAGAGCCAACCTCTGGCATCTCCAAAGACGAGTGTGCCACTGGCCACGGCTGGGCCAATTAGAAATGGTGGTAATGCCTCTCTCAAAACATATTTAAGAAGAAAGAAAAAAAGGTGATTACACAAATGTAATTGCAGACAGAGAAGATCAGGGTAAGAACATGTGAGAGGAACAACTCTGCAGACACCAAGGTCAGTGGAGAAGGAGGGGGAGGAGCTGCTCCAGGCACCAGAGCTGAGATTCTTCTGCAGCTTGTGGTGAAGACCATGGTGATGTAGGCTGTCTCCCTGCAGCCCATGGAAATCCATGGGGATACAGAGATCCACCTGCAGCCTGTGGACGAGCCCCATGGTGGAGCAGGTAGATGCCTGAGAGGAGGCTGTGACCCCATGGGAGGCCCATGGAGAGAGAAACATCCACTGGAGCAGCCTGTCCTTGAAGGACTGCACCCCATGGAAGAGGGACCCGACCCACAGTGCCACAGTTTAGGGAGGACTGTTGGTTGTGGGATGGACTCATGTTGCAGCAGTTCACAGAGAACTGTTGCTCGTGAGATGGATTCACATTGGAGAAATTTGCGGACAGCTGTTTCTCATGGGAGATGTTGGGAAAGGTGAAAGTTTGATGGGAAAGTTTCACAGATATGTATGCTTGGCAGAAAGCTCTTTGAATGTGGAACCTGAGAGAGGAATAGAGATGGAAGCAAGTTTTGATATAGAAGAATAAAAGATGTCTAAATTAAGAATTGTTGAGCCAGTAGTTACTGGACAACTAAGAAAGCAAAGGTTAAGTCAAGCTGGAAGGAGGTTTTATGGCTAGAGTAAAGGATATGTTGACCACAAACAAAAAGTACGTTTTTACCAAGCAGAAATAGGTCTTGGGAAAAGCAGGAAATACCATAGACAAACAAACATGCCGATGTAGCAAGTAGAAAAAAGGTCTAAGAATTTTCTACTGCACAAAAACAGAAAAACAACTTTAAGCTTAAACTGTAACATACTAACTCATGGTTGACCATAATATGGTAATGATAGTAATTATGATAGGCTATAGGTAATGGTAAAGGTATTGTGTATGATGTTGATTATTTGTTATGTATTAAGATACTCAGCAAAGAAAAATATATAATGCATTGTAACCAGAACTAAAGAGGCTTCAGGCTTCCCTATAAGCTGTAGCTGGCAGCTTTAGGCGTGGCTCTGTTACCCATGACCCATTACTGCTGTAACATCTTTGATAAAATAAACAGCATTCTGAAGAGCTCCCTGTTGTCCCATATCTCTCAGATCAGGCTCCTATAGGAAAGATCCCATGGTGCAGCAGGGGAATGACTCCTCTCCCTGAGCAGCAGGAGAAACAACAGGTGGTGGACTCACCATAACCCCCATTCCCTGTCTCCCTGCACCACTGGGGGAGAAGGTAGAGCTGGGAAGGAGGGAGGGGTATTTTTTAAGGTTTCATTTTACTTCTCATTATCCTGTTCTGATTTTGTTGGCAATAAATTGAATTAATAGCTCCAATTTGAGCCTGTTTTGCCCATGATTGTATTTGGTGAATGATCTCTTCTGGTCCTGAAGTGGAACAACAACTCCACACCCAAAGGTTATGAAGTAGGTATGCTTTACTCGGTGCACGGGGGATCACTCCACCAAAGACATGCACCCAGAACAGAGCAGGCCCTCTGTTCAAATACACTTAAACTCATACATATTTATGAAAGTTTCAACATTGCCTATACATATTCAGAACCTCTGAAAATATGAAACCTATAATTGAAATAGAAATGAAAGCTTACTTTGAGTTGTAGGATACTGAGTCTTAGTTACTATATAACCTGAAAACAATAGCCTAGCTAGCTGAAGGAGAATCCCTTTTGATTGAACAATACCCTTCTGCTGGCTAAGGGATCCAAAGGTCAATGTAGCAAAAGAGAAAAGCCTAAAGAGTAGTTTTTAGAGTTTAAAATATAACACAGTATGGTACATGTAGTAGTTCTTATAGGCTGTATGTAGATTCTATAGGATTTTTTGTCTTGTGTCTTGTTGGTTAGTGTAAATTAGAATATTCAACACAAAAGGAGATATAATGTATTGTAACAAGAATCTCGCTCTCTTACCCCTGCTCTTTTACCCCTGCTCTCTTCTCCCTGTGCTCTGACCCCTGCCACCTCTCTCTCTGGCTCTCTTGCTCCCACCTCTCTTGCTCCCTTCTCTCTTAGCTCTTGCCCTCTTGTTCTTTATCCCTCTCTCTTTGGGACTTCCCTTCAGCCGAGGCTGGTGGCTGAAGGGAAGGCCCTTTTTACCCACAACCCTTGCAATAAAACCACATGTTTCTAGAATATCTCAGGTCAGCAGAGGTCCTTCTCCCTGCTGTCCACAGATGCTCCTACAGGATCCCAGTGGTGGTAGGGGATCATCCAAAGAGTACATCTCACCAATGGTGAGTCGTGTTGTCCTTTACTAGTTTTAAAACTTTCCATATCTCCTCAGCATCATGGTAGACTGTGATTAAAGTTTTCTTTCTAATATCCTTTACCTCTTTAAGAACATTCCCTAGGTCTTAATGTTTTAATAATTGTTCTACTAGAGTAAGGTTCATCCCGATGGGTGCGGGTAATATCTCCTGAACCATAGTAAAATTAACTTTTACATACTGGTATGACAAAACTGGTGCTTGATAAGAAAAATCTCACCTGTCTGTTTTGACAAAATTGCAGATACAAAGATTAGAATGGTTATTGTTCATAGTTGAATTTTCTATCATTATGGTGGGGCACGTTGTTCTTAGACATACACAGCCTTGGCCTATATACACAAGCATAGTTGTCTGGTTAACCAGATGAACCTCAAAATGACAGATACTCTGTTAGTATCCAAGCAAATGTCTTGTTCATCTATCATGTTGCTTTCACAAATGAATCCTAGTTATCCTCTTAAGGGACAGTGGGAACATTCGATAACCTTTCAACCTGGATCTACCCAGCTAGTTGAGCTGGCAGCTGTGGTAGAAGGATTTTGCCTTTTTTTCCAGGAACCTATTAACATTGTTTGTGATTCTCTCTATGTTACAGGAATCATCGAGAGAATTGAGCACTCATTCCTGAAGGAAGTCTCTAAAAAAGATTTTTTTGTGTTATTAACCACTCTGTACAACTTTTTACTTCACAGGTCTCATGAACATTGCTTTCTTCATCTTAGGTCACACACCACTCTGCCTGGACCTAGAGTGGAAGGTAATGCGAGGGCGGATGCCCTCACCATGACAGTCACTATACCACAGAAGTTAGGGCAGGCAAAACTTTCTTATGATTTCTACCATCAGAATGCCAGAGTACTGGCAAAACAATTTGATCTGACTTTGCCACAAGCACGGGATATAGTGAGTACTTGCTCACAATGTCAGCAGACAAACCCATGAGGGTTGAAACCTAATGACATTTGGCAAACAGATGTAACACACATATTGAGCTTTGGGACTTTTAAATATGTCCATGTTTCTATTGATACCTTTTCAGGATTCATAGTATCAACAGCACACAAGGGTGAGAAATCAACAGATGCCACCTGACATTGTCTACGTGCCTTCATCACGATGGGTGTCCCTCAACAGATAAAAATAGATAATGGACCCACATATACATCTCATAAAACACAAGAATTCTTCCACACTTGGGATATCAAATACATCACAGGTATTGCCCATTCCCCAACAGGGCAAGCTATAGTCAAAAGGGCACATTACACATTGAAAAACATGCTACAAAAACAAAAAAGGGGAAATCTGATAGGCATGCTCCCTCAAGAACAGCTTGACAAAGCAACCTATGTTTTAAATTTTTTTAATCTCTCCAGTAGAGATGACTTAACTGCACATAAAAGGCTTCTGTGTCAGACCGCTGATAGAGAAGGAGTTCACCCAGAAGTTACATACAGGGATGTACATAGTGGTTAGTGGAAAGGTCCAGTTCCACTGTTAGCTTGGGGAAGAGGCTATGGGTGTGTTTCTTTACCTACAGGACCATATTGGCTCCCAGCGAAATGCATCAAACCCAGACAAGGATGACAACAATGAACCTTATCATCTTTCTTCTGCTATACTGTCATCAAGTGGCAGAAGANGTTTCTTTACCTACAGGACCATATTGGCTCCCAGCGAAATGCATCAAACCCAGACAAGGATGACAACAATGAACCTTATCATCTTTCTTCTGCTATACTGTCATCAAGTGGCAGAAGAGAGAATCTACTGGGCCCACATCATTCAACCTCTGCTGTTTGGGCCTCTGACTTGGTGGGATCCAGAGCCTCCCCTCAGCAACAATGGAACAGAATGGGTAGGAGGAACTTGGCTTTCTCCCCTAGATCAGGATATTGAAAATACAAGATACATATAGTATTAACACCACTTTTGTAACTGATTTACGGCCTATATGCTTAACATGGAATCAGAGAAGCACCTCTTTACCTTTACCTTGTGCTAACTTTTCTATGCAATTGCATTTAATATATGTAGACTCAGACAATGCAAGAAAATTGACGGCTATTACATTGCTGGCCATTCTGTCCACCTCCAACAAATCCGTGGATGCCACTCCACCTCATTTCCTGAAATGTCATTTTACACCTGTCCTGGGATGACTTTATGATGCTGGTATCCCCACTATCTGTCTTTTTGCTCAGAAATGGGTCTTGTAGCTTTAAGCTAGGCCGAGAGAGAGAGAGAAGGGGGGAGTGGTGGAATTTTTTTCTCCATGCTGTATTCGAAACATAGAGATAAGAGTTCAGTTTTCTCCAAGCTCACGGCAGTGGTCTCCGAGTTTCTCGGCTTTTGCAGAGAGACAGAAACGGGGAGTTTTCCTTGCTTTTTTTGCTGGTTCTCCTCTTTAGCTATGGCAAGAAAGGTTTTTCCAGGACTGTTTTCTTTCTGGGACTGTTCAGCTTCTCTCTGGTCCAAGACATCAGGAGAATTGCCCGGAGGCCCCACAAGCTGCATGCCAGGCCTGGCAGGCTAAGCCTGGCATGGAGAGACTGACTGAGCCACACCCACAGAAGGACTCTTTCTGAATTTTCCATCTCTTCAGAACAGTGAGAAGTTCCATTGTTTAATATTACTAATTTTTTTCATGCTTGTGAGTACTTTACTTCTTAAATAGCTTTTTCCAGTTTTCTCAGAGATTTTCCCCCAAAACGGTAGGGGGAGGGGCCACTGAAATTTACTTTCTAGAGTAGACCCCTTTGGGAAGTTCCCTCCCAGATCTGTCCCAAACCAGGACAACACTCATCTCCAATATACGGTGTTTGGAATGAACATCATGTATAGGACAACGCCCACAACAACAATTCTTACAATATGGGAGGGTAATTGAGGCCCACATGGTATCTTTAAACAAAATGGGACCAATGCAACCTGTGGTAATGCAATCCCTACACCTCTAGCAGGTGCTTTCAAATAGGGAAAGAGTCTCAATTTACCTTTGACATGTTAAGAAGTTTAGCTGGAAAGTTCTGCGGATTTCTCCTTGTAATTGGCTCAGAGTCAGCCCAGAAGTGTGGATTGGACTCCAAGAATGTAACTCAAAGACTGTTGTTACACTCATTGGGCCAAGGGCCAAAAAGCCCACCTAAGCTATTAAGTACTAAAGAGAGAGAACAAAGAACCTCCATGCTTTTCGAGGTGCTGTAGCAAGCAAGGAGTGTTCTGTGCTGTGCTGTGTTGTTTTGCTTTTTGTATTATTTTCCTTCTTTATTAAAACCTTTTTGATTTTTCAAGGCACTCTCGATCACGCTGTCTCGCTCATTATTATAGCCACGTTTCTGCCAGGCTGGGCTCTCAGAGTGTGGGTAAAACCCATAGCAACCATTCTCCTGTCCCAAAAGGCTAACCACAGTATTGTTTGGCATGATGGTGGGATGGCTGGATCATTAATTCAATATTATTTAGGTAATAATCAGTCCCATGTGCACAAACATTTGTGGAAAATGTTATTACCTGCTTTTGGCAATAGGATATACCTAGTAAAATTAGATAAGAATGCTACAATTGCTACTTTAACACTGCAAGAGGAACAATTACAAATTACTTGCACTTCACACCTGTAGATTTTTGCTTTAGCTAATGATTTTTCAATAGATTATACAAATGGTTTGTATTTTTTATACACTGATTCTTTTGTTTTCAAATAATGTATAACCTATGGAGACATGCGTAACTATTCTGTCCTTGTTCCATTTGAAAGAAGATCTGAAATTTGGGTACCTGTAAATTTGACTCAAGCATGGGAAGGACAGGATGGTCTCTCACAATTGTCTCGAATAGTCCAAGAGGAAATCCAAATGAGTAAGAAACGAGTTTGCAAATCTCTGGGTTGGTTAATCTTTGCTATTGTTTCTGCTGTAATAATATTAACCACAACCTCAGTGGCTGTCACTGGCTTAACTCATTCCATTCAAACTACCCATACTGTGGGTCAGGCTTTAACTAATATCACAAAAGAATTGCAAACACAAGAAAACATTGATAAAGAAATAATGGATTGATTAGATGCCTTGGAAAGTACTCTTATATGGGTAGGCAAGAGAGTTGAGGCCCAAAAAACTCATCTATCCCTGCACTGTGATTGAGAACATATCCATAATTCCTTATGTGTTACTCCCCTTCCATGGAATGACACGGAACAGAACTGGGAAACAGTCAAAAAACACCTCCAAGGGACCTTTTATAAATCCTTACAACAGAATATACGATCACTTCACACTCAATTAAAAGATCAACTCAGAACTTTACAAACTCTGCAAGAACAAAAGGTGTTAACAGATCTAAAAATGCTCTTTCTTGGCTAAATCAAAAAAATTGGTTTTCTGGGACAAATTTACGAGTTTGGGTTTTAATTGGACTGAGCTGTCTAGCAATGATATTCTTTTTCATCTTCTGTCTTGTCCTTTTTAACATAATCAGAGCTGTTAATAGCATGCAAAAACAAGTCATGGTTACCTTAGCCTTATCTATGACCACTTTAAAAAGAAAAGGGGGAGGTGAAAGGAAACAGCAAAGTCTGATGCTGGAAAAAATTCCTGGGAAGCACGGAAGAACTTAGATTACACACTGAGAACAGGAAAGGCATCCTGTTTCTTCGAAGCCTGCAAACCTTGAGGAAACTAGGAAACTGTCAGGCCGACTAATTTATTACAGGGCTGTCCCCAGGTTGCGTGTGAAGGACTGAACAGAGATTCTCACACTAAGTGTCTAAGTACTGTCTTAACTCTGCAATAAACAGATTCATTTTGCTCTCAGCTTGTGAGTCTTGAATTCATACACTACAAGCATGTGCACTCCAGGCACTGTATTGAGTGAGAGAGAGATCGGAAAGCACCAACTATGCCCTTTCTTCTTCATGTTCTAGTGCCTGAAAAGGGAACCTGAAGCACAGCACATCCCCAAAGATCCTAAATCAGGGCAACTGGGGTCCTCAAGATTCAACTATGAAATCTGGAATGACAGGCATTTTTCCATAAATCCTGACAGTAGCTTAGACAAGTGGTCTCCAAAATGGGGTGCACACATCCCAGAGGGTACATGAGATGATCCATTGGAATGCATGAAGAAAATATTAAAACTTCTACTTATATTCAAATTTTAATCCAGAAAATATAAAAGAAATTAAGCTTGACACTAGCATCCTCTCTCAGTAAGTCCATATGACAGATGGTCACTTCACATACAGTATGGAAGAATGGGTGTTCCACAACTCACAGGGGTTGACAATACCCTTACTCACTTGCTTTGAGTCTATTGCAGCATACTGTAGTTTATGTGTGCCTGGTTAAGTGGATTTATGGATTATATTTTCTAGTTTTAACTAAACTGACCCTAGTTAGTGGACAAGTGGCTTAAAAAGATTCCTGGAAAGAAACCATAGATTGAAGATAACACTAATGATGCAAGCACAAGTGAACAAGAAAATATCAGATCTGACACTTCACCTATTCCTAGTGTAAGCTCTTCGTCAGCTGCATTATGAGTTAAAAACAATGACAATTTAACCAGGTGTAATCAGTGATTTTTAAAGTCATGATACTCAGTCCAGTACTTCAGAAAATTTCAATAAAATTAATGATAAAACTTTGGAACTCTATTTTGAGGTTTCTTACTTAATAGCAAAAGACAAAAAGCCACATACCACTGGGGAAACACTCTTCCTGTTGCACTAAAAAATGGCTGAAAAAATACACAGAAAACAATTTGACAACAAACTAAAATGCAGTTCTTTGTCAACACATGCTTTTGGAAGTTTCATAGATAACATAGCTAAAGATTTGAAGAAACAAATATTAGAAGAAATTGCACTGAGTGGGAAGTTTGCTATTCAGTTGAATGAAAGTACAGATGTTGCTAACATGGCCCATCTTATGGTATTAGATTCCATTTCAGTAATGAAAAACCTGATGAATACCTTTTTGTTCACCACTGTGCTGGTTTTGGAAAGAATAGAGTTAATTTTCTTCCCAGTGGCTGGTATGGGGCTGTGTTTTGGATTTGTACTGGAAACTGTTGCTGACACAGGGATGTTTTCGTTATTGCTAGTAAGGGTTTACACAGAGCCAAGGCATTTGCTGCTTTTCAGAATGCTCCACCAGCGAGTAGGCTAGGGTTGCATGAGAAGTTGGAAGGGGGCACAACTGGAATAGCTGATCCCAACTGACCAAAGGGATATTCCACACCATGTGACATCATGCTCAGCATGTAAAGCTTGTGAAAGAAGAAGAAAGGGAGGGATGTTCACTTATGACATTTTTTCTTTCCAAGTCCCCATTATGTGTGACAGACACCTGCTTTCCTGGAGGTGGCTTAACACCTGCTTGCCCATGGGAAGTAGTGAATGAATTTCTTATTTTGCTTTGCTTGCGTGCATGGCTTTTGCTTTACCTATTGAATTGTCTTTATCTCAGCTCATGAATTTTCTTACTTTTTTGATTTTCTCTACCATCCCAGTGGGGCATAGTGAGTGACAAGCTGTGTAGTGCTTAGCTGCTGCCTAGGGTAAAACCATGAGAGCACTAAAGGAAAGATGTACCAAAGGAGATATATTCTCAACAGTAAATGCCTTCATAAATAAAAGCAATGTTTCATGGAAACACTGTGTAAGTATAACCACTGATGGAGGGGCTGCTTTGACTGGAATAAAAAAAGGATTCCAGGAAAAAGTTACAGAAGGTGATTGCACCACACATGAAATTCATCCACTGCCTCATTCATAGGCAAGCTATTGCAAAACAGAAGTTCAAGCCAGAAGTACACAAATTGCTACAAGATGTCATCAGTATGGTTAATTTTATTAAAAACTAGACTTAAGTAGTAGAATCTTTACAGTACTTTGTAAAGATATGGGGGGGTGTCCATGAAAATCTTTTGAACTGTACAGGTTTGCTGGTTAAAAGAGTTGCTGAATATAAGCATGAGTTACATGTTTTTCTTTTACTAGAAATCAAGTGTTCCAAATTTGCTGACCTTATGTGTGATAACAAGTGGTTGTCAGTAGTGTGCTACACAGCAGATATTTTTGAAAAAATCAACACAATCTGTCTTCTCAAGGTGAAGATGAAATATAATAACTGCTTTTTGAAAGACACTAGTACTATGGAGGGAGTATTTGGAAATTAAATGTCTGAAAATGTTTCCATCATTATGTGATTTTGTTGCCCTGTTCTAGGTAACTCCAAAAATGTGTATTGCATTCCATATCCCAAAATTGTAACTGTCCCTTTAAAAACCTGGGGTCCAGAAACAGAACTGGGGTCTCTGGCCCCAGGTTAAGGAAGGCAGGAGGTACTAGCATCCCTTTAAGTGACGGGACATTCAGGCAGAGGCTCTCATTCTTTTTCATTCCTGCCAGGAGGCAGAGGCTTGCTTTCATTTTTTCCCAGACTTTGAAATAGTTGGCAACACCGTTTTGGTCACAGTTCCCAGGGGCAACCCCTTTCTCTGTAGACAGACCTGCAGGGTGAGGGCTGCCAATCTCAGAGCTGCAGTGCTGACACGAAATAGGTCCAGACAGCTGAAAAAGAAGCAGAGAAATTGACACTGCAAGTTCACTGCTGCCCCTGTTCCTGGTTTCCAGTCCCTGTCTGAGCTCCAGTTGCCATTGTCTATAGAGCTGCTGCAGTCAGGAGAGAGAGATCCCGTCAGGTGGTTTGGCTTGAGGGACATTTGACTGGTTTTGGACTCCAAGTTTTGTTTTGTTTTGTCCTTATCCCTGTTTGTTGTTGTTTGGGGGAAGAGGGAGTTTTTGTAATACCAGAGGTTTGGTTGCTGTGTTGTTTATCTCTCTTTGTTCTCTCTCTCAACACGCGGTTGGGAGAAGGTGGCCTATCCGCCATTTTACCTTTGTCTCTTGGACCAGGAGGTCGTCTATGGAGGGTGCCATCTTGAGGGGAGGAGCTTCTCCACCATTTTGGTTTTATTTGTTTCTGGGGAGTTCATGGGATTCAGCACCTTTTTATCTAGTGAATATTACTTTCATTTTTCCTGTTACTGTTTTGTTTTTTAGTAAACTGCTATTTTTCACATATATCTTCTCACATTCATCTCTTCTTATTGGCAAAAAGGGAGTGATTAAAACTAAAAGGGAAGGTAACTCATTTTGGAGTGTCCGCCCTGTATAATTGTCTTAAACCAAGATATGACCAAAACAATGAAAGTATGTCACCTACAAAACCTCTCATATGTGTATACTTAGAAAATTTAGAAATGGAATTCTTAAAACCTTTTTTAAAAGTCAAAATTAAGCATTTTGATGGGTTTTGAATACCCTCCAATTAATTTGCAAGAACGAGTGATTGACATAAGGGAAGAAGGAAATTTGCTAGCTGAATTTCAACAAAACCTTTGCATAATTGGTGGATAGGATTGAAAAATGAGTGTCACAATTCAGTAATCACAGCCAATGATGCATTTCTTCCAATTGGATTGACATATCTTTTTTCAGCTATGGCAGCCATTAAAAGCAAGTATTGAAATAAACTGAACTTAGAACCATACCTCTGAATTGCTGCATCACAAAGTGTTAAACCAAGATTTAAAAATTATTGAAGCATATTTAATCACATTGTTCTCAGAAAAAAAGATTAATTTTAGTAAGCATTATATTTTAGGAAGAGCAAAAATATTTCCTGTATATTAATAAATAATTCCTAAAAATTAAAATATTGTTTATCTCTACCTCATCCTTTTTAATTTCTATTTTTCTGTATCTTTCCTAATGTACATAATATTTTTATAAAGTGGTAAATGTATATAATTTCTAAATATATATATATATATGCAGGTTGTGTGCTGAAACATTTTTTACTGATGGGATGTTCAAACAAAAAAGTTTGGAGAGCACTGGTTTAGAGGTGATGAAGTCCTCTGAGTCTTGGAAGCAAGGACAGATGACAAAAGAGGACTAGACAGATGCTATTTGCCACTATAGGGAGAAAATTTGTGCAGCCAAATCTTCAAGATGGCTCAAGTTCAAGATGGCTTGTACTATGAAGGACACCAAAAGGGTCTTTTTAAAGTATGTTAACAAGAAAAGGAGGTAAGATTGATTTGCTAGTTGATGAGGTCGTTCATCTCACAAATAAGAGCATAGACAAAAAAGAGATGTTTAATGTCTTCTTTGCTTCTGTCTTTATCACCAATGATGGATCCTGGGACCCCCAAAGCCCTGTATTGAAAGACTGTAACTGAGGGAATGATAAGCTCCCAGCTGACTCTGAACTTGTTTGAGACTTGCTATTCTAGCTGAATGCACATAAATCTATGAGGCCTGATGGAATTCATCCCAGGGTATTGAAAGAACTGGCTAATGTTATCATGGGACCTCTCTCCATTTTATTTCAAGTGTCTTGGGAGTCTGGAGAGGTCTCAATTGACTGGAAGCTGGAAAATGTTGTCATTTTTCAAAAAGGGTAAGAAGGAAGACCCTGGTTATTACAAACCTGTCAGTCCATTTACCAGGCATTCCAGTGCTATTGGAAAACACCTGAGAGACAGTGCAGTCAAAGCCAGCATGGGTTCAAAAGGGGAAAGTCCTGCTTAACTAATTTAATTTTCTTTAATGTCAAAGTCACCCATCTGGTTGATGAAGGGAGGCCAGTAGATGTGGGGCTTTTAGATTTTAGCAGCTTTTGATACTGTGTCTCAGTATCCTTCTGCACAAAATGTCCAACACACAGCTAGACATGTCCATAATACATTGAATGAACAATTGGCTGACAAGTTGGGCTTGAAGGGTTAAAGTAAATGGAGCTACATCAGGCTGGTGGCCAGTCACCAGTAGGGTTCCCCAGGGTTCAATTTTAGAGCCAGTGCTCTTTAATGTTTTAAATTATCTGGACACAAGGGTCAAATGTACATTAAGTAAGTTTGCTGATGATACTAAATTAGGAGGAGCTGTGGATTCCCTCGGGGTAGAGGCCTTACAGAGAGATCTGGATGGACTAGAGAACTGGGCAATCACCAAGCATATGGAATTTAAAAAGAGCAAGGTCTGGACTGTCTACCTGGAATAGGCTAATCCTGTTTATACATATCAATTGGGGGGTGAGAGGCTGGAGAGCAGCTCCATGGAAAGAGATCTGGGTGTTTGAGTTGATGGCAAGTTGAATATGAGTCAAAAGTTTGCCCTGGCAGCCGAGGACCAGCTGTCTTTGGATGCATTGAGCTCAGTATAGCTAGCTAGCTGGTCAAGGGAGGTGATTGTCCCAGTCTACACTCCATTGGTGTGGCCCTATCTCAAGTACTGTGTGCAATTTTGGGTGCCTCAAAAAAGAAGCACATCAAACTATTAGAGTGTGTCCAGAGAAGGGCGACCAAGGTGGTGAAAGGTCTCACGGGCAAGATTTCCGAGGAGTGGCTGGGGTTACCTGGTTTGTTCTACTTCAAGAAGGCTGAGGAGTGACCCCTCTCTGTTGACCAGTGATAGGACATGAGGAAATGGAATGAAGCTGCATTAGGGGGAGTTCAGATTGGACATTAGAAAAAGGTTCTTCACTGAGGCGGTAGTTGGTCACTGGAACAGGGTCCCTGGGGAAGTGACATCATGCCTGTCAGAGTTCAAGGAGCATCCAGACAATGGTCTTTTTCATATGGTTTACTTTTAGGTAGTCCTGAAAGGAGCAGGGAGTTGGACTTGATGATCCTTGTGGGCTCCTTCCAACTCAAGATAATCTATGATTCTATGATATGAATTGTTCTCTTGACACATTTTGTTAATGGATGAATGATTTATTCAGTTCAAGTAAGTGATAGATGTCAGAGACTGAAATAGTTCATGAAAACTCAAAACTCAAAAGACTTTTGCCCATCATAACAAAAACTGTATAAAGAAGCTACAACCAAAGAAGCCTCCCTGAAGATGCCTTACTGGGACTTTGGACTGTAAGTTAAACCGCATAGATAAGATGCTATTGTTCAATCTTCTCAGGCCTGGGGAAAAAAACAAACAGGACCGAGGAAGAGGAATGGATCCACAAGAAAGTCAAACGCAGCAGATTCTTCCCTGGATGAGTTTGGGGTGGGGGAGACCACAGGCCACAGAAGCCAGGTTTACTGCCTCAGAGACCATGCAGGGGGAGGAGGTTTTGGGTGTAATCTCTGGTCAGAGGCAGTGAACACCCATCCTCCTTTACACAAACTGGCCCAGCTGTGGTGGAACTCCCAACCCCACAGGCCACATCCACAGGACATTAATGTGAGAGGCAACTGAGGGGATGTCATAATCCATCAAAGATACCCTGAAGTGCCCCCCAGAGTCATTCCTAAGCCTTGCATCACAGGACTGCATGTGATGCAACAAACCCAGATTCTGTTATGAGACAATGCCACACTCCCCTCCCCCCCACCGAGGTGCCTGGGTTTTCCTACCTGGCCTGAGCATATATTAACCCATCGGATTCTATGCTTTTTGGTGGGACCATCACCACCAAAAAGACCAGCTGGAGAGGATCAACAGAACATCGTTGGGATCCATGGAGTGGTGATATTTTCCTTATTCTGTCCTAATTTCTCCTAATCCTTATATCAACCCCACAAGCTTTAGTTTAACTGGTTTTTTCCCCTCCTCTGCTCCAATTATAGCAGAGGAAGATGAGTAGATGATTTTCGTGAGTGCACTAACATTTGGCCAGTGGTCAACCCACTGCATTCTGTCACCCTCTTTCTGTAGTCTCCCCCCCTCTATCTTCTATTTTTCTTTATTTCTCTTTCTCTCATATCAAATAAAACCCCTACATAAGAACCAGGTCATCTTGCTACCTTTGCTTAGCAGCCGTTGACCCTCAAATCTCAGAAGGATTCCAGATGTTTGTGAGTTATTTGAGAAAGCAGATGTCACACTTGCACTGGAAAAATGCCTGGCATTACTTTTTTCTACACCTGTCAGTGAGGATATGTGAAAGAAGAATTTTTGCTCCTTTAAGGATATCTGGTCAAGGTCCTTTTCAGTGCAAAAAGGAATAATAAGAAAAGGAGGATGACATAAACAAGAACATACAGGGACACAAACTTGATGGACAAATAATAAGGCAGTGTATTAGGGTGATTTTATGATGATACTTTATTCCTTAATCATCTGCTTTATGCCCAGAAATGGCTGCTGTAGCTTTAAGATGGACCTAGGGGTGGGGCGGGGAGCCTTGGGCTCCCGCCCGTTCAAACTCTCTCTTGCCTCCATGTGCTCCAGGCAGTGCAGACCAGCATGTTACATTGTTCCTTTTGTTGGATTAGTTTTTGCTTGCTTAGGCAAGAAGCTTCTATTTTTTTATTTCCCCGGAGTCCAGAAGAGATCCTTCAGGTTTTATTGGTTGGTTTTCTTTGTTTTCTTTTCCTTGAATTGTTTTGGCTTAGTTTTTTTTTTCCCCTTTGCTCTCGGGAGCTTGCAGGGACTGTGCTGGACAGTCTGGGCCCCAGGAGAGACTGAGTCAGCAAAAGAAAGGACACCAAAATCCACCAGCTTCACCTGCTTCAAGGAAGAGACTAACGCCAGAAAGGTTCCCAACTATTCTGCCAGAGTGACTGCATGAACTCCTGTTCCCTCCCTTCCCTGAGACAAAGGAAGCAGCCACCATCTTTGCCTTCTGGCCACGTGGCCTGGTGTGGGGGTTAAGGTTTTGAAATTTCAAAATCTAGCCTTTATTTAATCCTTTTCTGTGCCTTGCAGGCACTTTTTTTTTTTTT
>SWJQ01001229.1:27788-41963 GCA_007252995.1 Zosterops borbonicus | reverse complement strand
AAAAATAAAAAAAAAAAAAAAAAAAAAAAAAAAAAAAGGATTAAACAATACTTTATTAGGGTTTTTTGATGGTTTAGGAGGTATATTGGAAATCTTTGAATATGCAAGGTTCCTTTCTATTCATCTGTGTGTGAACTTCTTACTTCCCAGTCATACAAAGCAGTCATGAACCACCAAATATTACCAGAGGAGGAGGTACTGGAAAAGCCTTCACATCAGCCATGCCAGGCAAGCAAGTGTGGAGGAACCAAGAAATACTAATTTGTAGTGCTGATGTTTAAATGTTGTTCATTCCTGAGCAAAGCACTGTAACTTTTGCTGAATGAGAGTCACAATGGAGATACAGTACATAAATCAAAATTCAGACAGTTTCTGAATACTCACATGTGTGACATACCTGCTGGAGGTGACTAAGCTACATGGAAAGTGATGGTAGGCACCTGGTTGTCTGAGGATAGTAGAAAGGAAACTGCCTTTCATTAGGCCAAGATTTGCAGGAGTTAAGTTCTGATTTTCAGAGCATGACTATAATTTAGCTTCAAATAATGTGATAAGACAGGCAATAGCAGAAAACTCTGCTAAACTCTCTGACAAGGGAACAGAAAATCTTCCACAGTTACAGAGACTCTAAGGACTTAGTCTCTCATTTGTAATTTACTTCTTCCCTATAAACTCAGTCTGACCTTGTCTGTACAGTATTGTCTGGACCTTTCATTTGTCATATGGTATATGGCTTGGTAGTATAGCTTGTGTCTCAATGTCATTTGAGTGTCTGGGGCTTGGGATTTTTTTCCTCCATTTTATGACTTCAATGGATAAAGGTAAAGCAGCAATCGTGCGGATGTCAAAAAATGCCTGCATGTCTTTGCAAGAGAATTAAAGCTTGGGAAAGTACAGTTAAAAATTCTGAACTGAAGTTAAAAAAAAAAAACTTAAGGTCAAATGGAGAAATTTTTTTCCCTACATTTCTTGTGATCAGATGCATTTTTTTAAAATTTATTCATTTCATTTAAATGCAAGTTAATCACAAAAAAAGAACAGTTTGGATTTTTGTTGTTGTTAATTTTGTCTTACTTTCAATTACAGAGACTAAGAACGCTGAGAGGGTTAGGTTTGCTTGTTTTTTCTTTGTTTTCTTTTAAAGTGATTAAATGCTACTGATGACTGAAGAATTTAAGTATGAATTCGAAACTAGCAAAATGTCTACAATGAAAACTCATATAAAGTACAATAGAATTGGATTGTACAGATTGCTTTGTGGTGAGATCCAAATTCATTCCTTGTAACACTGTCATCTCAGTGAGGCATTATAATTTAGCTGTGTTGTATCGAAAAGTTCACCTACTTTACCAATGCACAGTATTAGAATATTTCTTAACCATGAAATAAGAAAGCTGAAGGTTTCTAAGTTTCCTGTCAAAACCACAAAAACTCACTGCACAGCTTATTTTTTCCTGGCCTTGAGCTTCAGAATCAGAAACTCTTTTACCAGGACATTGTTGAATTTGTTACTGCCCAAGAAGATATTTTAAACATATATTTGTTCATATGTGTTCATGTTTATTTCTGGTGTGCATACACTTGCCCATGTATAGTTGGTAAGACGTGCATATGGTTTTCTACAATGTGTCATCTAAACTGATGTTGTGATGAGAATGAGACTATATTTCTTGTAGTGATTAACTTTTAAAATTAGAATACAACAAACATTATGCCTTTAAGAATCTGTTCTTTCTGGAAATGGAGTGAAATTATCTTTACATTTGTTGAAGAATAAGGTTTTCTGAAAACACAGTAAGCTTGTGTTAATGGCCAATTTTAAATTTGTGAGGTCTACTTCTTGGATCTGGACTTATTAAAAAACCCAAAATCTGTGAAACTCCTCACATAACTTTGCAAGAACTGGTGAAAGAACAAGAAGGGTAAAACTGAGAAAATACATGGATTTAGTTAGAGGCTTTTTAACAGGTAAATCAAAAGCTGTGCATGTTAGCAAAGCAAAACAAGGAATCAATTCACAGTTTCCACAGGCAGGCAGGTGTCCATCCGTCCATCTCCAGCAGAGAAGGGCCCCATCATGTGGAATGATGGCTTGAGAAGACAAACTCCAAACCTGCTCTCTTCCTCCAAACATGCTTCTTTCCAGCACTGAGCATGATGTCACATAGTCTGGAACACCCCTGTGGTCAGTTGGGGTCACCTGTCCTGGCTGTGTCTCCTCCCAACCTCTCAAGCTCCCCCATCCCCTCCCCACCCTGGCAGTGCAAAAAAGCAGAAAAAGCCTTGGCTCTGTGCAAGCCCTGATCAGCAATAACAAAAAGATCTCTGTGTTAGACACAAGCACGAACCCAAAACACAGTCCCATACCAGACACTGGGAAGAAAACTACCTCTACCTCAGCCAAAAATGAGCACAACATGATATCCCAGTGCTAACAAACTTACCTTATCTGGACAATTCTCTGGCTACAAGTCAGATCTTGAATTCCCCAGGAGGCCATTCTTCTCTGTCTCTTTTCTGTACATACCCTTGAACTGATCAGCCACATCAGCAGCGTTAGGTATGAAATAAGAAGCCTGACCTTTGGAATTGGCTCTCCCGACTGATCAGCTCAGCACTGATGTGCCTGGCACATTTTGACAGCGCTGGGAGTTGCATATGGGAATTGCACGTGTCTAGATGGGAAAATATTTTAGTGAGAGGAAAATTCTATAGAGAGGGGCATGGTGGAGGGAGAATTTCTCTGAACAGAGAGGTGCAGTTTAGCTGGTTATTTTCTGACCATACTTTAGTGTATAAAATCAGGTTATCTTCAGTACTAAATTGCCTATGCACCCAATAAGATCACAGCCAAGCAAAAGAATGTCCTACAGGCATGAAAAAATAAGGATGTAATATATACTGAGCAGCACCAAAGACCATAAGATCAGAAATGTCAGCAAACGGTCAACTCCTACTGACCCAATCCCTTTGAAGGTAGGAACAGAGGCTGTGCAAAAAATTCTTACTAAAAAGATAATTTCTTTTTGATAAGAGTTTGTGTTTGCTGCAATGATTTAATTGAGTCCTTGGTACAAATTATACTTCCTGAGATGCTCTATTTCATGTACATTTATACTTTAATGTACAGAGGCATTTCTGCATTTTGTCATAGTTTCTTCCCAGATCAACACCAAGGGCCTGACTCCCAGACTGCAGCAGCAAATCTGTGTTTTTCAGAGGGTCTGCCACCTTTGATGAGCGCATGTGACAAGTGTCTGAGCTTTAAAGAAGAATCTGGGACCACCAGAAAACAAATCTAACACATGAGGGATCAGAAATTCAAAATCTACATGTCATTCTTCTCACTAGTTCCTGTGGATCCCCTTACAAGCCTCTTAGTGTCAGGGACCTGACTCCTGCACAAATTCATAGTCTCTGAATTATCTGAGAGGACAGTTGTCTTTTTAGCTGCAGTTGGAAACACTCCAGTATATCCTTCACAAAGGAGAGTGCACCCAGAGCTCTCACAATGTGCTTCTCATACAACNGGAATCAATTCACAGTTTCCACAGGCAGGCAGGTGTCCATCCGTCCATCTCCAGCAGAGAAGGGCCCCATCATGTGGAATGATGGCTTGAGAAGACAAACTCCAAACCTGCTCTCTTCCTCCAAACATGCTTCTTTCCAGCACTGAGCATGATGTCACATAGTCTGGAACACCCCTGTGGTCAGTTGGGGTCACCTGTCCTGGCTGTGTCTCCTCCCAACCTCTCAAGCTCCCCCATCCCCTCCCCACCCTGGCAGTGCAAAAAAGCAGAAAAAGCCTTGGCTCTGTGCAAGCCCTGATCAGCAATAACAAAAAGATCTCTGTGTTAGACACAAGCACGAACCCAAAACACAGTCCCATACCAGACACTGGGAAGAAAACTACCTCTACCTCAGCCAAAAATGAGCACAACATGATATCCCAGTGCTAACAAACTTACCTTATCTGGACAATTCTCTGGCTACAAGTCAGATCTTGAATTCCCCAGGAGGCCATTCTTCTCTGTCTCTTTTCTGTACATACCCTTGAACTGATCAGCCACATCAGCAGCGTTAGGTATGAAATAAGAAGCCTGACCTTTGGAATTGGCTCTCCCGACTGATCAGCTCAGCACTGATGTGCCTGGCACATTTTGACAGCGCTGGGAGTTGCATATGGGAATTGCACGTGTCTAGATGGGAAAATATTTTAGTGAGAGGAAAATTCTATAGAGAGGGGCATGGTGGAGGGAGAATTTCTCTGAACAGAGAGGTGCAGTTTAGCTGGTTATTTTCTGACCATACTTTAGTGTATAAAATCAGGTTATCTTCAGTACTAAATTGCCTATGCACCCAATAAGATCACAGCCAAGCAAAAGAATGTCCTACAGGCATGAAAAAATAAGGATGTAATATATACTGAGCAGCACCAAAGACCATAAGATCAGAAATGTCAGCAAACGGTCAACTCCTACTGACCCAATCCCTTTGAAGGTAGGAACAGAGGCTGTGCAAAAAATTCTTACTAAAAAGATAATTTCTTTTTGATAAGAGTTTGTGTTTGCTGCAATGATTTAATTGAGTCCTTGGTACAAATTATACTTCCTGAGATGCTCTATTTCATGTACATTTATACTTTAATGTACAGAGGCATTTCTGCATTTTGTCATAGTTTCTTCCCAGATCAACACCAAGGGCCTGACTCCCAGACTGCAGCAGCAAATCTGTGTTTTTCAGAGGGTCTGCCACCTTTGATGAGCGCATGTGACAAGTGTCTGAGCTTTAAAGAAGAATCTGGGACCACCAGAAAACAAATCTAACACATGAGGGATCAGAAATTCAAAATCTACATGTCATTCTTCTCACTAGTTCCTGTGGATCCCCTTACAAGCCTCTTAGTGTCAGGGACCTGACTCCTGCACAAATTCATAGTCTCTGAATTATCTGAGAGGACAGTTGTCTTTTTAGCTGCAGTTGGAAACACTCCAGTATATCCTTCACAAAGGAGAGTGCACCCAGAGCTCTCACAATGTGCTTCTCATACAACTTTTGTTTGTTTGTTTTGTTTTGTTTTGTTTTGTTTTGTTTTGTTTTTTACAAACATGTCCAGCTCATATTCTCTGAGTCTGTCTGGACACTTGTGGGTGACCAGCTAAGGTCTGAGAAGTGCAATTATATATTGTCAAGCTTCAAAGGCCCCACATGCCTTTTGTCATGGGTTGTTGTTTCCCTGATAGAAACACAGAGCTGCATCCTCTTTTATCATGGATAAAAGCACCCCCTGTTCCTGGATGTGTTACACCGTCCAGTGGATGCAAAACCCCTGGGTACATCCACACTCTCTAAGTAAAATAAATCATTAGCTTTGGGAATACTGAAAATGAGAGAAAATGGCAGGAATACTGGGGTCACTTCCCAGGCCAGGAAAATTCTACGTCATTTCTATCAACACTCACAGCCCCAGGAGAGCAGTGGGGAGCTGTGTCACCTGAGCAAGGCATCTGCATGAGACTGTGCAACAGCAGGTCCACCACAAAGAGTGATAACCTTCTAGTCAGTAGAGTTTGCTGTGAAATTATATTACCATCGCTTTGATGAGAAAAAGGCTTTTGCTTAAGTAATGATATCAATCTTAAATAGATCTGACAATAATACTTGCCATTGGTGGAGCTTAAATAGGTTTCCATGGGAAGCTGGGATCAGCAGTCTGATGTGAATTTCCCAGCTCAGCAGCAGAACTAGGAGCAGAATTAAAGTCTTCTGAATTACAGTGCATCTTTCTCTGGGCAATACTGGTGTGTCCCTCTCTAAAGTGTCGCATTCCTTCACCTTGATCTATGTGTGATCGTACCCCTAAAACAAAGAAAAGCCATGTGAAAAATGTCTGTGGGAAGATCTTGGTATGGTTTATTACCATATGCATCTGGCTTGTTAGACAGCTAAGAAGGACTTTCCCGCAGTTAAATTATGTGATACAGATAAAGTCAGATTAAAACTGCATCTCTGCTACCAATCTCCTTTCTGATGCTGGACATAGGTCCTAATTTATCAGACCCACTAATCATACAGCAGGAAAAGCATCATGCAGCCCTAGTGAAGAGAGCTATTTATAATACCAAATACAAAGAGATTCAAATTATAAATTTAATTCATTTCTATGGAAAAATGAGATCACTTTAGAAGTGCAAATAGTAGAACTTCTCTTTAATTTTTACAGTCAAATAGTTCAGTATAGTCCAAAATTTCCTATGTCAAATCAGCCTGAAAATACTAACAAAGATTTTGCTAGGCATGGGTAAAAATAGTGGTTATATTTATGCAAAGAAAAGGAACAATTCTCAACTGCATTGGACAAAAATTTTCACTCTTTCCTTTTCCCATCTGAAATGTGGCAGCTCCATACAAGTTTAGCAGCAAGCACAGAAAAGGATGAACTGAGGTAAAAGTTACTTCAGCTGGGTTGTTTAAATGTAAAGCAAGTTCTGAGCAGAAAAACATAATTACACTGGAAGTGAGATCCCTGAACCATGTGCTTAGAAGATGATGTAGACCTCAAGCTATAATATGGCTGCTTTTCTGGCAAAAAAAATACAAGAGGAGGAACAGAGTTGCAGGGAATCAAAGCTAATTTTGGGCAGCATCTAGCTTTCTTTTCTGCAACTTCTATGGCTGGTGGGATTAAGAGGGAGGAGCCTTTTCACACTGGTGAGACAGGACTGTGCCCCCAAGGGTTATGTGTGTTGTTGTATTGGATTCTGCTGTGCCCCCTCCAAAGGCAGAATAGGTTGCATTTGATGGTGCTTTTGAACCTTTGTGAAGGGAAGAAGAATTCTTGAATGTTAAATGAGACATTTGTGCAAAATAATGGCTGAGGAGTGTCTGCTTGTCTATGGGTACAAATGGTTCTCTGCTTCTTTCTGTGTGGAGACCTGTGTACTTCTGTCTCTGCTTGTATGTCTTTCTCACTGATAATGAAAACCCTTCAACAAGCAGCAATGAGGTCTACTATACTCATTCTTCACTTTTATATTCTTCTGACTTTTACAGGTGTTCTTTGAAAAATTGCATCAGGGATTTTATGATATTTAGAGCTGTCAGGGTTCTTCTAGCCTCTCATCTCTGAGGCTGGGCAATTGCTGCACAATCATAAAAATAAGGTGAGAAGGTCACTCTTTCCTTCCATGTTCTCTACAGCACACTTTTCATTCTACCTTGGAGCTTAATCACACTATCAAATACACCTAGATTCTAGGCTTTTTTCAGGTCTCAACTCTACCAGAACCTTAGATATCATGTTTTAGAAAGGATGTTTTCTGTTAGCACATCCCACTGAAGAAGTAATTTAGAGCTTGTTAATTGATTCACATTGTCTATACCAAGGCTCCCATTCTTGGTAGGTTAGGGATCCAAACCACCACTTCCTTATTCTCAGCTCTTGTTCTTTCATAAAGTAAACCTGGGCATGCACACTGGATAGCAGATCTGATGTCCTCCAGCCAGGCTGTGATCAGGTCATGTAGAAGACTGGGATCCTAAAACACTTCACAATACTCCCTGTGAGGCACATGTGGACAGAGGAACAGAAATTATAGTTAAAATATTAGCAGCACAGCTGATTGCAGCTTTTCCATGTTTTAGCATAAAGCCTGTAAATGGCTAGAAAATAAGTGCTTATGCTTGGAGCTGTAGATTCCAACAGACACAAACCAACTAATGGCCTGCATGGCACAGCACACTGCAGGGATGCTGGATGAGGGGAGGAGGGATGAGGGGAGGTGAAGAAAAAAGTGGGCAAGTCACCACAGATTTGACCATGCCCAATCTACAGAAAATGGAAGAGTTGCACTCATGGCAAATGGTGGTGCTCAATCTCCTGTTTCAGCTCGTCCCTATTCCCCACGGACAAGCAGAGCAACATCAGTGCTGCCCAGAATCTCCTCACCCTGTGCTCCCTTTCCGGGGCATCTCTCCTTCCCCTGCTGTAATACAGGCTGGAAACATCTTCTCCTGCAGGGCTTCCTGGAGAGCCTTGAGCCTGTGTAACATAGTCCTCCTGAGTGTTTAATGCATAAATCTTTATTCTTTTCCTGAAAACCAAATTCAGGGTATTTCCAGAAAAGGTCATTGTTTAAAGCAGTGATTTATCATTGGGACAGGAAAATATGGAGACTACTGAAAAACAGCATCCAGACATTAATTCCCTAAAAATGAAACTGTAGTCATTCTAGAACTGAGAACTCTGAATCATGCAGGAAAAATGAAACTATCTAGACCAAACTAAAAGAAATGGTCAAAACATTAAACTACAGACTCAAGACAGCAGGAAAAGGAAGATGACCTCCATCCTGCTGAAGAAATTGTACAATAAGATGGCTTCCCCCGCTTCATCAACTATTCAAAACTGTTTACCAAATATATGTATTTTCTCCAATAAAATCATGGTGTGAGTTAAGCTTGTGAGCAGATGGTTGTAAGTACATAAAATTTAAAATCAGAAATTCAAGATGGTGTGAGCAGATATATAAATCATATGATATGTTTTTCTGATTGGATGAGCAAACCACAACTCTTAAAACCAGACTTCCATTGCAAATAGCAGCATTTTGTGAAATTCACCTTCTGTTAGTATTTTTTAATAGTTGTCTAAAATTAGCTATTCCCAGGAACACCCAGCCAGCAAACTCATTAACTAAAATAACTGCAGAAAACAAACACTGAATGGGGGCTAACCTTGTCCCTGAGACCTTATTTTGTAAATTTGAGTACGTACTAGAAGAGCATTAACAGTTTGTCCATCTCTATCAAAAGTTCATATGTATTACAATTGTGCAGGGAAAAAAAAATTAAAATCCACACACAAATCTTCTCAATGTAAGAAAACATAATTGAGAAAAACACAGCCCCATGAATAACATTGACAAGTCAAATACTGAAATGTACATTCCTTTCATACAAAACCATGCTCACAAAAACTTCTTCAGCTTTGTGCAAATAATATTGAATATTTTCATGAGATTGTAGAGCTAACTGGATCATTATCTTGAACGTCAGAGACTTGCCTAAGTGTTATCTGGCTGAAAATAAGAAAAACAACCCCAAAATTCTGCCCTCCTTTTCTCCCCTCTCTTCTTCCTCAAGCCCTCTACTACTTGAGCCATATTCTACAGTTTAAACACATCAAATTTTGCGTGTTGCTGTTGTAGATGGCAGGGATATTTTCATAATAAAATCTAAAAATCTGAAATCTACCTTCTGGCATGAGGCCACAGAGCTTCCATGAGGAAATTTTCTTTTAACGTAAAGATATGTGGTTAAGGTAAGAACTGTGATGTAAGAAATCAGGGTTCAGAATGTGGGTTTTTTATGTACTAGCAATTATTTGTAGACCATGATGTTGAGAGAATTACATTGGTTTAGGTGATGTAGTAAGAATATCATATTATACTTACCTCTGAGGTTAAAGAAACAAATTCCACTCAGGGTTTTCTAAGGTGTTGTGGTGAAGCAGGAGAATCCAAAGTAGTGCAGTTAGTGGTGACATTTCTTACATCAATCTTCTACTTTAAGAAACATTGATTCAATGTGGGGCAAAACACATTAATACTTTCTGGAAAGGAGATTTCTGTCGCTCTAAAAGTCAACTTAGAACTGCTTTGGTAAACACCTGATTCCTTTCAGGAGGTCTCCACATTTCTCCTGGAACTGGTTCCTCTCAGATAAAAAACCCAAACGAATAAAGTAGCTTCTCTCAAGGCTGGAGAAGAGATAAGAGCTCTCAGGATCAGACATGAAAAAGGTGTATCAGGTAGACCTAAAATTAGATCCTCTTATCTTCAAAGACAGCCCTGGCATGCAGATGTGTGAGGATTTAGACATCCATCTAAAGTAAAAATGGAAACTAATGAGCAACCTTACATGAATTTCAATTTATCCTAAGGTCTAAAAATGTTATTTAATTTTATTTTGTGTAATTTTTTTTAAAATTAAATCACTCTGTTTCACTCTATCCTTTGACCTTATGTCAGCTGAGTCCTTGTTATCTTGTGACTCCAAACAAGATATTTGATTTCCTTGTTAATCCTGCCTCACAAGAGGAGTTCAGCTGGCCATAACCTTTGTCTGCTTCTAGGTGAATAAACAAGTTGTGCAGTGATGGGAGGCTGTAATAAAAACATTCGTGTTCATGGTTCTCCTTCTGTAAACATTTTTATCTCAATCTTTCCTTGGGAAGTAATCCAAGGAGTGAAGTGTGTAAAAGTCCCTGGGAAAAGTCTTAGTTGTAATAACTGATAGAGCATCATCAGCCAGTCATGTTCCCCCAGCCCAAATTCTTCTGCTAGGCTGGAAAATGGAGCAGTCACCACCAGAGAATCATTGGTTTGTCTTGGGAAGGTGGTTGTTTTATGGTTCACAGATATGTTGGACGAACATAGACTGGCTGCCCTCATGAAAGCAGATGTATACTGAATAGAAGTACACTGAACCAAACATAAACACACTAAAACAGAAGAATCCTACCATCATTTTTGTACCTAACCACACACAGAAATGGTATCAGTGCTAGTAACAGAACACAAGCTTTCTACTGATGGGGCCAGATTCAAGTCCTACCCTCCTGGACTCATTATTAGCTTGCTAGGCAAACTTGTGTGAACTTGAGGGTGGTACCTGATTTCTCCCATTATAGTGCCAGTTTAAGTGTGGGATAGCAGCAAAGGCCTTGAAAAATGGGTCAAAAATAGAGGACCCAGAACTGTAAACACCACACTGCTGGGCCATTGCTGATCACTGAAACAGCACAGCTTCAAGAGATGCAATAAGAGAGAATTTACTGAAGGAAAAAAAGTGAGTGACAACTCAGTGAGAGACAAAAGGGTCTCAGCAAATAACAGGAGAAGACACCTAACTCAAACTGGGAGCACAACACCCCCCTGCCATCTTTGGGCAGGAAATAAGTAACAGCTGGGGCTGAGACTTGGGGACAGTCTAGAAAACCAACATTTTATAACAGGATATGTTCTTAGATGTGGTAGTGGGGAACCCTTTAAGAGAACCTGATCCCCTTAATCTGTATATTATGGTCTCCAACGACTGTAGTACTCAGCACAAATTGCAGTGACATGAGTTCCATGTCACCATGTACTCGCACTTAATTTAAGATTGATTGTTAAGTGTTAACTGTGTTGAATATGCAGTGACAATAATTGTTAATGAGTAGGAATAAGCCATTAAAATAATATGTATTGTTAATGAACATCAGTCTGGTAGAGATCTGTTTTAAAGATTAAATTGATTTGATTGATCAGTCTTCTAAATATTCCCATCACATCAGTCTCCTGCTCCCTGGGATAGAACTATGTATATACACACACATATACTGATACACACACATATATATATATTCAATTGCAACATGTAAATGTCAAAAATAGAAATATTAAACACATAATGAAAAAATATGAGACTGATAATCATTCCAAATTATTGAGGAGCTTGCTAAGTATCTGTGACTAAACTGCTAGGAATTTAAATAATGATCTTTATCTGAGGTAAATTTTTGATTTTTGATTAGGAGATGCACAGCATGAAGTCTGATCACCAGCATTTATTTTTCTTTTCTGTGTTTTTCATGGCAGGTTACAGAAACATTCTGGATCCTTACAATTAAATATTTCAGGTTGTGACAAGCTAGACTGTTAGCCATATTGCCATCAAGTAGTCTTTGTTCAGCACCCTCAATAAATAATAATTGTGTTTGTATTACAAGTGTTGGGTTTGTCTGACTTCTCTTTCATGACAATCCACAATGTACACAATTTATTTACACTGAACAATGGTCAGAAGAGAGCAAAACATGGTAAGCTTAGTTTCCTACATTTTTTGACATGTATTAAGTTCTTGGCCATATGATCTTGTGTTGGAGTATCTATAATGTTGTCTAGAAATCATATATGCTGGAATTAACTCTTATATCCACAGTATTAGGATTTAATAAGTGAACAATGTTTTCAGAATGAAGGCGTGATGCCAAGACACCTAGCCAGCTCAGCGTGTCAGACTGGCTGCTCTTTGTGGGGTAAAGACCTGGCTGATGGCCAGGTCCAGAGAGTGGTGGTGAGTGGTGCCACATTCAACTGGCAGTCAGACACCGTAGTGTCCCCCAGGGACCAGCGCTGGGAACAATTCTTCCTTATCAATGAACTGATCAAGTACACCCTCAGCCAGTTTGCAAATGACACCAAACTAGTTGGGAGTGTTGACCTACTGGAGGGCAAGCAGGCTCTGCAGAGGGATGTGGACAGGCTGGACCATGGGCTGGTGTCAATGGTGTGACGAGTGAAAAGGGGAAATGCTGGGTCCTGCCCTTGGGGCACAATAACCTCTGCAGCTCCAGGCTGGGGAGAGAGTGTCTAAAAAGCTGCTGAGTGGAAAAGGACCTGGGGGTGCTGGTGACAGCAGCTGGACATGAGCCCAGGGGTGCCCACGTGGCCAAGGAGGCAAAGGACATTGTGGCCCATGTCAGCAATGGAGTGGCCCACAGTACCAGGGCAGTGACTGTGCTGGGCAGTGGGGAGGTCATACCTCGAATCTTTGCTTCAGTTCTGAGCCCCTCAGGACAAAAGAGACATTGAGGTGCTGGAACATGTCCAGAGAAGGTTTTTTAGCTGGAGAAGAGTCTGGAGCACCTAAAGCAGCTGAAAGAGTTGTGGGGGCTCAGCCTAGAGAAAAGGAGGCTCAGGGGGAACCTTCTAAGTCTCTACAGAAGAGTGCAGCCAGGCAGGTCAGGCTCTGCTTCCAGGGAACAGTTGGCAGCACAAGAGGAAATGTGGTGAGCTTAGTTGTGTCAGAAATGCAGTTCATCTCAATGACCTTAAGGGTCTTTTCTAACCTAAATGATTCTGATTCTGTGTTGAGGCAACCACATAGACTTCTGTATGGATTTTTATCTCAAAGAGATCTGCTGAATGTGTTTCACCTGGTTCATCTTACAAAGAGATGATCTCTTTCTCTAAAGCCCCAGACACTCCCCAGAAAACTGTCTCTGGAAGTTCTGGACACGATCAGGTCATTTTCTACCAAGCAGATGTTAAGATTATAATCTTTGAAGCAAAATGGATATTTTACCAGTGAGCACTGTCACTGGGTAATATTCTAATTGGCCTTGTGTATTAGAAACACTGGTTTCTTCAAATATAAAGAAATGTAAGTGAGTTTCAAAACTAAAATGGCTTTCCTTGTTTTATTTTTTTTCAGTTCCTGCTTGCTTTCTGAAATCTTGAGCAGGAAACCAGTTTTTTGTTTCTCAGTTCACTGGAGCATTCTTGTTGATACAAGGGACAAGACAGGTGATTTACTGGTTAAGAAACTTCCAGCTTCTCACTTGACAGCAAACTGCCATTTTCCTCTGCTCTCCTTCTGTGGTAACTATTCGTTATGAGGTAGGTGTACATCACATTGCTTACACTGAATTGATATCTTCCTTATCACTCTTGGATGGGAGTTCAAAGAATTAATTTTCCATGCTGTGGGTACCTTTAGATTTCTGGGAGAGAGTCTGAAATTTTAAAACATCAAGTCCAGTGTAACGTTAGAGATTATCTATGGGTCATATTCTACCACTTCTGATGGATACAGTTTTGATGACATAGTCTTCTGCCCAAAAGTGAATCAGTGCAGAAAATGGCCTAGGTTTCCTTTGGAATAGTAAATGACTCATCCAAAGTATTAATATCTGTGAGCTGTCATCTAGCTATGTTTTGGAACCTAAGCATGAAACCACAAGCACAATCAGAATGTAGCAGACCTGTTCATGCTTTGTGGGCTGTATGTGTGCCTGGTGGCCAACCCTCCAGGATTCATTGGAGGTCCAAACTTTAGACTCACTGGCACCAATGTTTCTCACTTCAGTACAACCAGTCAGATTAAGAAAACCTTGCAGGCAAATTAGAGAACTGTGAACTGGATAATTGAAGATTTTGTCTGTGAATGTTTGAGATAAAGGAGTACAATAATAAAATTTGTCTGAATGCATTGAGTAGACTTGCTGCAGTATATGCTTAATCATATATTTAGCAACATTTGCAAATAAGATGAGCAATTACATACCTAAAGGAAACCAGCACATGTCTGACTATGCCACAGTTTATAAGTTTAAAAAAAAAAAAAAAA
>SWJQ01001229.1:7550-20246 GCA_007252995.1 Zosterops borbonicus | reverse complement strand
ATGTTCTTATCAGAAGTTGATAAGAGTTTCCAAGACAACCTAAGCCTCTGCCTGGAGTTTGGTCATCCCATTGTCTTTTCCCCCATCACAATGTATATTCTCCCCCTCCTGTCCATCAATCTCCCAGGCCAAAGACGTTCTGAGAGGTGTCGGACAGTGGTTGGTGGATCCCCCAGAGACCCCACCCCAATTTACCTGATTTGTTGAGTTTTGTGTATTGCATTTGGCATTAGCCACCTTGCTTTGTTTCATTGGTTTGCAATTTGTACCCACCCCTGAGACTTCTGTTGAACAAAAACCCCCTGCAAACCAGGCCCTGGGTCACTCTCCTGAGGCACAGGCCTGGGACCAGGGACTGCCCCTGGGATCCCCGAATAAAACCTTTCACCCTCGAGCCTCAAGAGCGTCCCCTCTTTCGAACCACGGCCGTGACAGCCAAGGCAAAGGTGCTGCGGAGCCAAAGACCCACGCAAAGGTCCTGTTGAGGGGTATCAGAGCTAGCAGGGTGGTCCAGCCGAACGCTGGGCTGGCCTGAGAGACAGATACGCGAAGCAACACTGCATGTAATTGAAAACTTGCCTCAGCAATAAAAGTTACAGAACAAGGGGAGCAATGGCATGTAAGCAACCAGTCAACTTGAGACCTGCTCTATCTTTGTCCAACAATAATACCTGGACTGTTAAATCTCTCACAGATGCTTTATTTTCCTTTACAGCACTGCACTGTATTTTGCCTTTTATATCTAGCAGTGAAAACACATTCTTCTTTTCCTTCTGATAAAATAATGGAGTTTACTGGGTTTCATACTAATACAGAAAAAAAATAAAACAGCAACACCACTTAAGTGGGAAGGATTTTGCAGTACCAGAAAATTCATTTGGATCTGTACATACCAGTTAATAAATACTGAAGTATGAACTGAGATATATGACCAACACTGCAGTGGTTTATACATAATAAAAGACAGATAGATAGATAGATAGATAGATAGATAGATAGATCAACAGATTGAAAGAAAAATACTTCATCCCTGTCACTTTTAACTTCTAAGTCTCACAGTCAGATACTGAGATACACAGGGATACCTGATCTTCCAATAATTTCTGCTTTAACCTGAAGATTATTGAATATTTTTGACACAAAATGTTATTACATTAACTCCAACTGGCCTGAGAAGATTTAACTAATCTTGGATAGCTGATGGCATGATTTTCACACATTAAGAACAGTCTTCAGTGTGGTCCATAAACATAGAAATTGATTTTAAGGTCACTCATCTCTTCGGAAATATGAAGATTTCTCATAGTTTTTCCCAAAAACCCAATAAGAACAGTCCAGCATAAGAGCAGATTTTCTGTGGGGTTCCAATACTGTTAGGGAAGGAGATATTCATAGTGTCATACAGATCGTTCCAGAAGAAATCCCCTTTTACGACATTTCTCTCTCTTTAAAATCATTGTTAAGATTAATAGAAATGATATTATTAGTTTTTGTGGGTTTTTCAGGAATCTAAGGCTACACAACAGGAGGCAGGACTCAGAGTACAGTAAGTGTAGGGAACACTTCTGCATGTTAAGACATTTGGGATAGATGCTGGAAGGACTCAATCCAATCCTCTTTCCACTAAAAACAGAAAATGCTGGACATCGTCTCCTAAGCACACTTGTTGATAGAGATATGTTTTATTCTGTTAATAGGAAAATATAGAGGATTAATACATTTGGGAACCTTAGACTTCCTTCTAACCTCTTTTTTTAAACAAAGTACTTGAAATTTTAAAATTTCCAGCTTATTTGGAAAAACAATTACTGATTTCTTCACTGAAAATTATGAAATCTTTTGAAGAAATCGAAAACCTCTGTTACAGCCAACCAGGTTTCCTTTTGTGAACAATTTGTTTTTCTCATCTGTTTGATGTTTTGTTATTTAAAGAAAAACTCTCAAAAAATTTGCGAACAATATTTCTCTCTCTCTTGCCAAGTTTTGTCTTGTGCTTGTAATCAATGATCTGACATGTAAAATCAGTGTTATTTTTTCTTCAGATTATTCTTTTGTTTAACTGCAATCCACCATGCACATACTGCTATATCTCCTCTTCAGGTGCCTGATCTTATCCTATGTCTGTATTGTTTTCTTTTTTTCTCCCACCTTGTGCCTATAAATGTATATTTAAAGTCCCCTATCTATCATTTTTTCTGGAAACTAACTGTTTGCACATTTGCTTTCCAGATGTTGCTGCCAACAAATTATTCCCCAGTGATTTAAGCTTGAATTTCATCAATTACTATTTAGTTTATAGGACATATTCCTGGAACTCTGAAGATTTTCAGCTTCAGTTTGTGTTCCTTCCCTCAGGAAAACTCAAAGCAAAATAGTAAATCTCACCTTAAAACAGACAACAGGAAAGGTTGAAATTCAAAAAATTACTCCTAAATAAACAATTAAATGAAATAATCCACTGTGCCATTTTGTCATACCATCTAAAAGGGTTGTGATGCTTAATGGAAGCCAGATCTCCCCTAAAAGATCAGTCTTAATATAAAAGCAGCATCATGTCTATTACAGTTATTTTGTTACTAAAATAAAACATTCCTAAATTGTATCACTATATTAACTGCCAGATTTTTTTACACATGGCACTTTTCCCCCTATTTTCTACCAAAATATTCTTAATTTCAGAGTAAAGATCTCACTTATTCCTGCCTGGTAATTAAATCAGTATTAAACTGATTGTACTAGAATTCATGAAATTTCTATCTACTCCTGTCTGAAATGCGAATGTTGAAAATCTTTTCACAGGTGCTACCCAGTCTTTATAGATCTCAGTTTGGCAATGTTCTTGTTCCATTTCTTTGGTCATATTCTATCTCTGACATGGAATTTTCCTGCATTGAGGCAAGGTAGAAGTGGAAAGAGTGGCTTAAACTGAATGTACATTTCTCTTTATCTCCTTCTCTTATTCCTGAATTGCTTTTGCATCACCCAAAAGATGTTTTGGAATTTGGTCTGAGATTTTGGTCACTTGTTTGTATTTTTCTTTAATCAGCTCATGGATTATTACTGTGCAGTAGAAGAGGTAATTTAAGACAGAAATAAAGTGCAGCACTCACACAGTTAATGCTATTTCAGGGATCTATGTGTAAAAATCAATTTTAGTTATTCACAACCTTTTTTTCTTCTTTCCTCACTCAATTACCTTATTGACCACTTATTTATAAACTAAAAAAAAGACACATATTCTCCCTGTCTGTTCCACAGAGGAAACAAAAAAATGGCCTTATTTAATTCTGATGTTGGTGGAATTCTACCAAGAGAAATTTTGGCTTAAATGTTCCCGAAGAAAGTCATTGAATAAAAATAGATTTTACTTTGGCTTAGTTATTCATTTTATTCTTAAAATATATGTTTGCACATAATCTCACCAGATGCAGATGTCTGGTCCTGACTGTTAGAATTCAAACAAATTATTTTTTCACATATGCATCATAATATTTAAAACCAGTAACATTTAAAATGGTTGCATAATTTTGATAAAGTCCTCACTTCTTCTGAGAAGTAAGGATGGGGAAAGTATATCTTTAGGTAAGGTATGGGACAATGAAATTAATAGGCAAATTAAACATTTTTAAGAGTTATTTTCCCCAGAAAAAGAAAGGTAGGTTGATTTCATAACTGCTAAACACCATTACCTGCTATTGAGTTCCACTGCAGAGAGTGGATTAACAGCTGTTGTCAGAAATTGTTGGTGTAATGGAATTATTTATGGTGTCATCTGTTTAGTTCTTGTGGGAAATGTTCACACAGTCTGTCAATGAAGTGCATGAATACAGCTAAAGCACAGTTTATTGACTATTCCAAATTATTTCATTTTATATATGGTAAAACAGGAAAATTTGAAAGAGTTAGCCTTATCCGGCTTGTCGAAGTTTATTCTATGAATGTTAAAGTGCTTTTGAAATATGGCTTTCCCTTTTTCTACCTCTGATCAGACTTGGTACCACTGCTTGGTTTGCTCAGAAGTTCACATTTACAAACACAACAGAACATTTTTATTACAAAGAGCAGTACCTTGTTAAGATTGATGGTGATTAATTCCAGTCCACTCATTCTCATCTGGTGGTTCAAAAAACATTTCAGATAAAACCATTTGTGTGTTCTTATTTTTAATTTCTCTGCAGTTCTGCTGTTTTCTCTCTTGGCTGGGGCTATAAGCAGAACTGCAGAAATGCCACCAGAAAGGCTGTGCTACTGGGGAATAGATGAGGCATGTTGTTTCAGATTTAATTAGAAAAGTTTTGTACAGATTTGCTCTGTAGGCCACATTTCAACATTAAAGTTGAGGGCAGCTGATGCCATCTGCTCCATTTAATGCAAATTCAATGCAGCCCTTCGGCTCTTGGCAACTTACCAATACGGTCCTCAAATTATTTGGGCAAAGTATGACCACCCCTGCTGTACTGAGTGCCCCTGTTTTCACCCCCCTCCTGACTAAGCAGTGATGGATTTTTTGTACTTCTCTGGCTGGTCATGTATGATTTCGAGGGAAAAGATAGTTTCTATCAATCAAAAAACAACACTCATCATTAGTCTTTTGGGACACATACTGCAAACTCTTAGGACCAGTATTTCAAAGGAAGAGAATATTGTTTCTGATGTGAAGTTGATGGATGTTTCATGTACTAGGTGTGACAATGACACAAGAATTTCCAAGAGCAGAGAATCCTCCCAAACCTGTCTCAGCTGCTTTATGTTATCCAGGCTCTTTAAAGAACATCTATGCCTCACTTCTTAATGGGTGCCAATACTGAAAAATACAAAGAGATGCCAGGAGAAAAAGTTGTTGTTGGAAAGTAATTATTTGTCATGTTATCTGGCCAATTCAGAAGGGAAATGCCAGGGAGCGGGGGTCTGGCTTTCATGTGACTTAGCAGAGCACTACATAGAGACAAGGAGGAGTGGACAGTGAAATAAAAACCCCATAATCATTGTTACCTTTTATATTTTAAGCACTATACAAGTTTATATGAATTGTCACAAAAATATGTTTGATCAGAAGAGTAATTTCTAAAGAAGTCCTTGTTAACAAATTAACATATATCAAAAGAAAACCAACAAAAAAAACCCCAAAACAAACAAACCATCCAACAAATTAACAGAAGATGCCAAAACAACAAAAACAAACAAACAATCGAACAGACAAACCCAAAAACACAGACATATTCTTGTCGGTATGTTTGGTTTTAGAGTTGCCTTAGTAGCTCAAATTAATAATTTTGTTTCACAGAAGGAGGTAGGAGACAAAGGGAGTCCAGGTGATTTGCTAAAGGTCACTTGGGAAATTTATTAAAGTCTGTGGGAACGGAACTGAGGGAACATATCCATGTGTCCCATTGCCAAGCTAATGCTTAAGCTACTGTGTGTGTTCATCATGGAAATACTGTATCAAAAATAACAATAGAATAAGAAGAATAATGCATACTTGATACTTAAGAGAGGAGAAATTGAATGTATTTAAAAAATGGAAAAATGGAGAGAGAAAAAGTGGGAAGAACAGAGTGAGTAGGATTCAATAATTCTGTTACCTGTGACACTCCTTTCAATGTGCTGTCATGCCTCTAGATCTGTATTTCTTTATGTTTAGAAATCCACCCAAAGCACTCTGATGGGGGAAGAGATGCACCAGCTACAGTTGCTGAAAGTTTCAGAAAGAGGTCAATGCCAAACTCTTTGTTGTGGCAAAAATTAAATGAGGAATAAGAACAACAAACTCTATTTTCTTTCTATTAATCTCTTTGTTCTAGCAAAAATTAAATAAGGAATAAGGATAAAAAAGGGAAAATTTATCTATCCATCTTTTTGTTTGTCTGTTTATTAATTTCTTGCTCTATTTGCTTGTTTGCTTGTTTGCTTATTGTGAATAGAGATAGCCTAGATATTTGCAAATGATATTTCATCAGAAGAGTAGAAAACCACCGGGCCAGGATATCCAGAGGGGTTTGTTACTCACTGTCCATGAAAGTTTTTATCATTCTCCCAGAAAAAGCCATCTATGATCAAATCTCGTCAGGACAACAATCTCACTATGAGAAGAAGATCCAAGAAGAACCTCCAGAGGTCTATATTTTCTGCAGTTTTGTAATTTTTAAGAGCTTATTCATGGGGCCTCGGCTTAGATTTGGAACTCCAAACATTGGGATGCAGCATCTGGAGTTGGAAGGTTTAGCAACTTCAAGGGTTGTCATACAAATAAAAAAAATTTCCAGTTTAGATACCTCTAAGAAAGTCAGTAACAACTCTGTTTATAATCTGTGAACATTAATAGACCATTCTGAGGCATAATTTATATGACTTTGAGACATAATTTAGTCTCACTTTAAAATGAGATAAACCTTATAACAGAAGAACGCTTTCTATTCTTTGACCAGAGAGAAGTCATAGGAGGACTAGGTCAAATGAAAACCTCCACAGTGCAGTTGCTTGCACTGAATTAGAAGAAAGGGGTTCTTCACTGAAACTGATACAAATCTGTCAGTCATATGGATTTTTCCTTTTGGCAGAACAAAGGTGATTTCTTAGTACACATATTAATCTTAGGTTAATATACTGGTACCAGTTTTCTTGATTACAGTGAGTTTTGGATGAGGGCCTAATTCAAAATGCTTCTCTTTGGAAAGATTGCTGAAGAAACAAGCATCATTAGGGATGATACACTAGGTGAGGGAGATGGGGAATTTAGTTGATGGTTTCAGCTGTGAGGTACCCAAAAATATAGTGCATTATGAGGTTGCTCTTTCTCCTTTGATATATTGTGTTTGTCAGTGGTGCCTGCCACACTCAGATAGGCACCTCTTCTTGTTTTGCAAATGTAACTGTCTCAATAAAGATAATTAAATTAAGCCCCTGAGGTCCTATATACCACAACTTCTATTTTTTTTTTCTGTTCTAGCCCATGAAGTGGATGGGGGAAGGGTACCAGCTCATTACTTCCCAGTTTACATTTGGGAGCGTTGTCGCTGCATCCATCCAATGCACTGTACTCTACTTAAAAGGCTCAAATCCAAAACTCTCCAAGACTGTGGTCATCTTATGGAGTCATTAATTTGTCTAGGATACATGGGATGAGTAAAAGGCCTTTGCTTTTGGGAGATATCTGAAGGCATTTGAACTGACAATGCACCTACTTCCATCAATTCAGTCACTCCTGTTTCTGAAGGGTGAATGTGCACACTTAAAACTGTTTTTCACGAGACAGAGTATGAATGACACTAAATAAATCAAAGCCTGTAAAAAAAGGAATTTAGTTTCTGGAAAGAATTTTCTAAAACAATTTCAGCAATTTTACCCTTGAAACAACAACAAAAAAGACAATCAAGAATACACGATGTGTGTTACTTTCTTCTACTTGTTAATTGCTCGTTTCACTATGAATATCTTAAATTACTGCATTGAATATAAATTAAAAAAAAAAAAAAAGAAAAAGAAAATGATGCCCTGGTTGGATGTAAGTCACCTGGGATGACCAGTATGGTAAATTTTTAATAAGAAGATGAAGCGTTGAGTGATTTACTGCTAATCCCATTGCATGAGCTGGAGGAGACTAAAGAACAAAGGTTTACCGTCCCTTTGGAGACTTGTTTCATCTCCACATCAGCCTACAATTAATGGCCATTAAACTGTTGTTCTCCTGCTGGACATTGGTGGATTGATTCAGTAAATAAAAGTGACAGAGCAGTGTCCCATGGCAGTATAATAGAAACTGGCTGCACCTGTTATTTGCGAATCATTGCTTGCCAGGGCATTGACCTTTTCTAGTCTAGCTAAAACTAATAGGAGAAATTATGGAACTGATTAGTTAAATTTAATTATAAGAAGTTGTATGGCAGAATCTCAGTTCCTTGAAATTCATTGCAAACCACAGTACTGTGTCAATAACATCAACTCCTCCCCTTTTTCTAACTAGTCTTTACCTTGTGGTAATGAAAGGTTAGTTAGTTAACACTTATCAAAGCAAAAAGCAATATTTACCGACTCTAAGGTCTTGTTGGGAAGGAAAGACTACTGCTTAATGAGCAGTATGTAACATCAAAGTCTGCCCTGGATTTCTCTTTTTTAGTGAATAAAGAGGAAGGAAGAATTATGCTGAGAGGAGAGAAACAAAACAAGACAAAACCCCCTCAAACTCTAACCAAAATCCTAAAACAATGGTGCAGGCATCAAGTAATTGTTCATTTATAAATATTTAATGACAGGTTTGTTCTCTATTTCAGCTGGCAGGGATAAGAGGAGAGGAATAGGGATATAGAGGGTAGAGGAAGTCAGAGCAGAGTGATTTCATTATCGCTGCTGCTGTTACTGAAGGTAGCAAAGAAAGAAAACTGCAATGAGTTTTACAGCTGGCCTGATACTCTGTTTCTCTCTTGAAACCAGCGGGCCACAGGGATGGATCCAAGGCTGGTCAGGAACTCAGAGTGGCATGTGTTATCAGGGAATACAACAGGGTTTACACAGCAAGTGCAAGATGGTGATCAAGACTACAGGAACTGCATAGAACTGTTTTAACTGTTGAAATTTTCAGCAGTGACTGAGGATTTTTTTCAGAGTGTATCTCCACATTTATTCAATATCTTGATTTAAAACCAAAACCAAATCAAACCAAACCAAATCAAAACCAAAACCAACCAACCAAAAAAAAAACAAACAAACAAAAAACCACAAAACAAAAACAAAACAAAACGCCAACAACAACCAAAAAAAATATATACCACAAAACAAAACAAAGAAAGGAGAGAGAGAAACCAGTAGGCCTTTGTTCCATTCTTGAATTTAAAAAATATAAACTCCATATTCTTCTTTATCCTAACTTATGCTGGAGGACAAGAAGAAAAAGCAAGACCCCTGTTAGGTGACAGGATATCCAAACAATATACAGGCACTCTGTTAGCTGTTTCGCTGTGAAGCTAAGCTGCAGGAGCAAGGTAAGGACAGAAGAGCATGCTTATTGATTAAGACTAAGGAAATGGTGACATCCCCAGTGCCAGCATTTGGCTAGCTATGCTCACACTGCTCTCCAAAACCAGGAGAATGAAGGTGCAGGTTGGCTGATACAGGAGGCCAGCTGAAATGGGTGCAAAGTGTGGCTGGGATGGAAAGCACATCATGAATCCTCCTATTCCCTGACCTCCTGGCAGGAAACAGAGAGAGAACTGAATAAAAATGTGGCTGGACTAATTTGTTGCACAGCTCTAGCCCTTCACAGAAAGCCAGACATGTAAACATGTGGCTAACAATCCTAAAATTAATGTCCTGTGTTCAAATGGACCTCAAACAATTTGCTGTCATTCTGTCAGCAGTGGTTTCTCTGAATATAGAGAGGAAAAGCAAGGGGGGAAAGGAGAAGTATTTAAGGATGAAAATAAAGGATTAATAAAAGCCTAACACAGCAGAGTGTGTCAGGCATCTTGAGAGGTCTCCAAACATCTGTCAGACAGTGCACATCAGACACAGTGTGTGGTGTCACTGGTATTGAAAACTATGGCAGAATCAGAAATGGCATGGATGAAGCAAAAATACTTCCCAAGGAACATGAATAAGCTGTGACTATCAGGAAAACAAACAAACAAACAAACCAAACCAAAACAAAAAAACACGGACAAAAAAAAACCCCAAAAACACACAAAACACAACACAAAAAAACAAAACAATACAAAAAAAAAATCCACCATGTTTCTATCCTTGTATCTTTGGAAAACAACATTGTTTTTGGAGAGCTTGGCCACCTTAACCTCCTGTCTGGCTGTCTGCTGTTGTTTAAATGTAGAGCAGAAGATACAGCTCACATCTTATCTCCTTCTTGGCATCAGCTGTGCTCCCATGAACCAAATGCCATGAGATGCATATAATCCTACAAAAACGAAAAGTCTGGAAATCATGAAGCAATAACTCAGAATACTCTTCAAGCAAGAAAGAGGTATCCAGTGTGAGATAGTAATTTTCACAGACATCGTAAGGGGAGATCTGAGTAAAGAAGGAGATAATTTGTGAAAAGAGGAAGAACAGAAAGAGAACTAGACTTAACCAAAGTCATGTACCAGGACAGTAGTAGCATGAGAAATAAATCCCAGGTCTAAATATTTTGTTCAAGGTGCATCCAGTAATATAGTATTTCCTAGAAAAGCTTCTCCATTGTGAATTGAAGCAGATCCTCACATGAACAGTCTTTCCACAAGTTCAGACATTGGCCAGAATTTGATAAAGTTAGGGTTTCATATGCTGAAATTATTCCATTAATTGTATTGCAGTTAACAATGAAATTTTATTTTCTTCCTGATTTGTTTTATTTTCCACATTCTATGTTTGTCTGTAACTGCACATCTCCTCAAATATGGGACACTTGGATTGCACAGTAGATTATTCAAAACCACTTCCAAAATGTAGAGAAATTACTCTGGGCTTTTTGTGTTCCTCAGCTATTCCTATTACTTCTTTAAAAAAAAAAAAATATTCCTCATGTTAGACATGGTGCCTCTTGGGTGAGTAAAGGCTGGCGATCTTTAATTAAATTAATCAAAGCCAGGGACAAAATCTGTGGGGAATATTGGGAAAGTTTCTAGGTTAATTAATCAGACACAGAGAAGCAGTTTAGGCTCAAAACATAGCTGGTGTGCTTTCTTAAAACACAAACTGATATGAATAAAAATATTTTCAGTCCCTGTTTTTAAAAGGCAGTGAAAAAATGTTTCACTCAGTTCTTCAGCTCATAAAAGGTCATAGATGATTTAACCTAGTAAAGGCAAAATACGTCTAATTTTAGTCCTAGCCTATATCCACATTATTCCTCTAGTCCAATTCTTATTTCTTAGTCTTTTCATTTTCCCCTTTTTTTCAGTCTTGTAAGTACAAATTTACTACTCATGAAAGAAAGTTACTAATTACTCCTCGAGGAAACCAGGCAAAGTGATAACAATTGCATCTTCTTTTGTCCCTGTGCAATTACAGAAATTGCACATTTCTGTCACTGTAAATAATCTGTGTGCCCCAGGACCCAGAATCAGTTATGGACGAATGATTAAGGGCAGAACTTCAGCAGAGGCATTGGTGGTCTCTCTTGTAAAGAAAATATGTCGAGTGAAATCCTCCTGCTTGTATACGAAAAACATTAGAGGTGAGGCCTTCTAAACTTATAGGACCAGCGAAGGGAATTGACAGATCTGTTAGTAGCTCCTGTTTGGGTGCGTTTTGTCTCTCAACATTGTCTCTCAACAGCCTTTTTCATTGCTGTCAATCACTTCTTCACCCCATAATTACTAACAAGGTCTAACAAGCCCTGTTTTCCAACTTAATCTCTTAGAAAAATGTCCACAAATATCTTGAGTGGAACTTAATTTTTATTTTTGATGTGACCATGTCCAGGTCTTCTAGGTTGCAGAAGAATGAGGTTACATCTAGCAAGGCAGTTTAGTTTCACCACTCAGGAGGGTGGTCCCCTCATTTTCATAGAATTACTATTTTATTTACATTAATTTTCTACCATACTCTTCAGTTCTGTCTCCTGTATATGATGTTTTACACTTTGAATATGCCTCTTTCTTGCCCTTGATTACTTTTTGCCCACTCATATTCATTCAAACTAGCCTTTTTTTTACTTCCAGCATATTTATTGCTAGTTGGCATGAATAACCCTTGGGTATAAATTAATTTATATTTGAATACTTTCAATTTCCACTCTAATTCATATATTTCAGTTAAGCCCTTGCTGTAAAAAAGGCTCTCTAGAGAAGCATGGATGGCTCAAGGGATATATGATATAGTCTCTTGTCTTTTACCTGTGGACCACTGATTCAACTGGACCTAGAGAAAGTTGATAGTAGGTGCAAGTCCTTATTCTTCACTGGTTTTATAGACTTATGTTGCACAGGCTTCAGTGATTTCATATCATCATGAAAACTGGGCAAAGAAGATTTTTTTTTTTCCTTCAAAAATATTTAGTAAAATAGAAGTAGAAACAAAAGTTTGTTTAGATTATATTTACATACTTCCTTCTAATTGTTCCCAGGATATGCTGGCTTTGGGTTATTTTTTATGTTTATGTATTTATATTAACTTTACACATATTAAAAATTTCAGTTTATTTATGGTTAATTAAGAACTAGGATGACTTTTTGTTTATGAATCAGAGCATATTGGTGAGAGGCAAACCAGCACCACTGCTGGAATTAGACTGTCTGCTGTTCTTATTTTCCGTTTGTCACTAAAAGATGTAGAAATCTCAGCTGAGGTCAGGATTCCCTTGTGGAAGGTGGGGTTCATGTGCACAGTAAGAGGGAAGGTGCGTTCCAAAAAATCTTCCTGTCTGCATAATAAGAAGGAAAACAATGTCTCCCAACAGCATTTCCCATACTTGTGATGGATTTGGAGGGATGTGGCAGAATTGGATGCAAAGTTTGCTAAAAAGTTATCTGTCTCTTTCTGTCAGGTAGGGAGGGAACAGGGATCTTTTTACAGCTCAAAGCTATGTATCTAGGCAAATAATGTTCTAAAATCCCTACATCTATTTATTTCCTGCTATTTCAGCCCCCTGTTTTCCCAAAGACACAAAGCCTCTGTGATTTGTTCAGTTTTCCCTGCTATTTATAACACTGGGGTCAACCAATTAGACAGCAAGCAAGAGAAGTGAAAAAAAAAAAAAAAAAAAAAAAA
>SWJQ01001227.1:25241-41954 GCA_007252995.1 Zosterops borbonicus | reverse complement strand
GGATGGATGGAGGGATGGATGGATGGATTGGTGGAGACCTCCAAGGGCAGGAGAGGTTCCTCTGCAAGGAGCCATTCCAAGTCCATGAGCTGCCCCATGATCCCTGTTCCCTCCTGACTGGGAATGAGCCAATATAAAAGAAATTTAAGAGTTTCCCAGGCAGGGACAGAGCTGAGTCCTCCTGCAGCAGAGCTGGAGATGTTTCATCCAGTCCCAGCCATGGAGGGATCCTGTGGATCCCTGGGAAATCAGGAATTGGAAGGCGACACATCAAATCCCAGACTGGTTTGGATGGGAAAGGATTTGAAATCCCATCCAGTTCCAACCCCCTCAACTTCCACTATCCCAGGCTGCTCCAAGCCCCAATGTCCAACCTGGCCTTGGACACTTCCAGGGATCCAGGGGCAGCCACAGCTGCTCTGGGAATTCCAGCCCAGCCAGGAATTCCTTCCCAAGATCCCATCCATCCCTGCCCTCTGGCAGTGAGAAGCCATTCCCTGTGTCCTGTCCCTCCATCCTTTGTCCCCAGTCCCTCTCCAGCTCTCCTGGAGCCCCTTTAGGCTCTGCAATGATTCCATGACATTTTTTCCAATTTAGGACTGGCTCAGAGGGGATTCTTGGCCCTCCCTGGACCTGTAGCTCTCCCACCTCCATCCCTGGTTACAGCCAGGCCTTCCCTGGCCCTGACCCAACCCAGACTTGAGGAGAAACGTGCCCTGCCCAGACTGGGAACCTCTTCCCTAAAAAGGGATGAAGGAATGGCCACTGCCCTCCCCTCTCCACTGAAGGAATAGAGAAGGAAAACCTTCAATCTTCTATGCCCAAATTTCTATTTTTTTAAAACTTTAACCGACATAAATCCCAGTTTCTCTCCTGACGGGCTTAACTCTGAGCAGCTTTTTTGAGCTCCACTTAACTCTGAGCTCCACTTTTTTGGAGTGGGAATCTCAGAACAATTCCAGTGCCCCGCCAGAGTGGCAACGGCCACATCCATCTATGAATCCAAGGATACCGATAATAAGAGAGGGTTGAACTGAAACAAACGTAGGTCTGACCACTATGGTTAATCCTACGAAGTCCCTCCATTTCACCTAAAATGGCAGGTTATATACTTTTCTAAATAGTTTACAAATGTGCACACGTGTCCATTGGCACACAGCAGAAAAAAAGAATGTAAACACGCATTGTTTGGTTCACCCTTAAGGTGGCTAACATCTGTATATTAACAATTCTATTCAATGGCTTTCAACACTCTATTATTTTTCCTAAACACCTTAATATCAAATTCTAGCTGCGCCACAGCTCACTGAGAATTTTTTTTGCTGTGTCACAGGCCTTAGGTTAGGCCTCAGTCAAGGTAGTTCAATATCTATATATAAATCACGTTTTCTTTCCCTAAGAAATTTAGCAACATCCATCCTCCACGGAATCTGTCGGATTTGCCTCCGTCAGGTCTCCAGCCCCACCTCCGTGCCTCAGTGGTGGGATCTGGGGCACTGACGGGTCTCTCTCCTGTGGCATTCCCAGCCCCAGCACACCATTCCCGACGTTTTCATCTGGATGATGAGCAACAACAAGCGCATCGCCTACGCCCGCGTCCCGTCCAAGGACATCCTGTACTCCATCGTGGACGAGGAGATGGGCAAGGACTGCGCCAAGGTGAAGACGGTTTTCCTCAAGGTGAGGATCCCTCTTGTCCTGGGGGAGATGCAGCCAACATGAGGGGATTTGGGAGATGAGGATGAGAGTTTTGTATCTATTTTTTCCTGGAATTTGAACAGTGGAAAAATGTGATCTATACTCTGCTGGTAGAGGCGGAGTTCTGCTCCTGGGGAGGGTGAAGCACTGATCTTAACTAGTCCAGTAAACGGGAAATGTTTGGAAAGAGGGAGATGTTTGATCCAGCTGGAAATCCAGGGAATTTCTGGCGTAGGAAAAGGAAACCAGGGTGGGAAGAAGATGATGCATGAGCCAGAGCGGCATCGTGATCCTAAAAGATCTTTGGGTTTAAGGAACAGCAGCACAACGCCCCAAAAGGGTTGGGTTCTCCAAGAGGGACCTGTCCACATTCCCAATGTGAACTCTTCCATTCCCTGTGCTCAGCTCCCCGGGAAGAGGGGCTTTGGCCCTGCTGGCTGGACAGTCCAGGCCAAGATGGAGATTTACCTGTGGCTGGGCCTCAACAAGCAGCGCAAGGATTTCCTGAGCGGCCTCCCCTGCGGCTTCGAGGAGAAGAAAGTGCCCCGAGGCCAAAACCTGCCCTCCTTCCCACCCATCAGCCTCCTCTACACCAGTAAGGATTTGCCATTAATGCCTTGGGAAGGCTGAGCTGGAACAGAGACTGGGCAGAGCTAAAGAATAAAGTAGATGTTTATTAAAAGGCTTTTAGGGTACACCTTTGGGTAGGATAAGAGCCTGGCCAGGGCTACACCCAAGGTGGACCCAAAATGGACCCCAAATGGTCACAAAATGGTCACAAAATGGACCCAAAATAGACACAAAATGGTCACAAAATGGACCCAAAATAGACCCAAAATGGACACAAAATGAACCCAAAATGGACACAAAATGATCACAAAATAGACCCAAAAATAGACAAAAAATGGACACAAAATGGGCCCAAAACAGACACAAAATGGACCCAAAATAGACACAAAATGGTCACAAAATAGACCCAAAATAGACCCAAAATGGACACAAAATGGACCCAAAATAGACCCAAAATGGACACAAAATGGACCCAAAATGGTCACAAAATAGACACAAAATGGACCCAAAATAGACACAAAATGGTCACAAAATGGACCCAAAATAGACACAAAATGGTCACAAAATAGACTCAAAATGGTCACAAAATGGACACAAAATGGACCCAAAATAGACACAAAATGGTCACAAAATGGTCACAATTGGACACAAAATAGACACAAAATAGTCACAAAATAGACCCAAATTTGACACAAAATAGACACAAAATGGTCACAAAATGGACAAAAAATGGTCACAAAATGGACCCAAAATGGACACAAAATGGTCACAAAATAGACTCAAAATGGACACAAAATGATCACAAAAGGGACCCAAAATAGACCAAAAATGGACCCTAAATGGACACAAAATGGACCCAAAATGGACACAAAATGGTCACAAAATGGACCCAAAATAGACACAAAATAGACCCAAAATAGACCCAAAATGGTCACAAAATAGACCCAAAATGGACCCTAAATGGACACAAAATGGTCACAAAATAGACCCAAAATAGACACAAAATGGTCACAATTGGACCCAAAATAGACACAAAATAGTCACAAAATAGACCCAAATTGGACACAAAATGGTCACAAAATAGACTCAAATGGACCCTAAATAGACACAAAATGGACCCAAAATAGACACAAAATGGTCACAAAATAGACCCAAAATAGACCCTAAATGGACACAAAATGGACGCAAAATAGACACAAAATGGTCACAAAATGGACCCAAAATGGACACAAAATGGACCCAAAATGGTCACAAAATGGTCACAAAATGGTCACAAAATGGACCCAAAATAGACAAAAAATGGTCACAAAATGGACCCAAAATAGACACAAAATGGACACAAAATGGACCCAAAATGGTCACAAAATAGACCCAAATTGGACACAAAATAGACACAAAATGGTCACAAAATGGACCCAAAATGGTCACAAAATGGACCCAAAATGGACCCGAAATGGACACAAAATGGTCACAAAATAGACCCAAAATGGACACAAAATGGTCACAATTGGACACAAAATAGATACAAAATGGTCACAAAATAGACCCAAAATGGACACAAAATGGTCACAAAATGGACCTAAATTAGACACAAAATGGTCACAAAATGGACACAAAATGGACACAAAATGGTCACAAAATGGATGACTGGTCACAAGGTCTCACACTTTTATAAGTTTTGGTCCATTTGCATATTGGGGTTTAATTGCCCAATTACAGCTTCAGATTATGAAGTCCCATCATTGTTGTTTTCTCCCTTCAGTCCCCCACCCTTGTTTTTGCTTTTGGGCCTAAAATCTTGTAACAGCTGTCCTTGGCGTGCAGCAGGAAAAGGATTTGTTTTGTTTCCCTGCTGTGTGCAGAGCTGAGTGACACTGACTGTGAGCTCAGAACTGCACCCCTGGGCAGCACAGAATCTGAAATACATCAAAGCTAAAACTTAATTCACTAACTTCAACCATGGGGCTGATTTTGGAATTCCCATGTTGGATTCCCAGCCCCAAGTGCTTCTGGGGAGAACAATGGGGCTAATTTTGGAATTCCCATGTTGGATTCCCAACCCCAAAGTATCATTTAAGGCATCATTTCCCCACTTAAGGCATCACTATGGGATGGGGCATGGAGAGGGCGGGAGGGAGCCTGGCTGGACACCCCCTTCCCCAAGGACTTCCAGGAGCTAAGGGGGAAATGGTTCCAATTGTCCCAGGAGAGGTGGGAAGTGGGAATTTTGTCCCCTCATCCCAATCTTATTGGATTTTATCATTGTGAACACAACAAGGATGCCAAGGAAATCCGAATCCATTTGGGATTCATGTTTTGGGTTGAGATGATTCACCCATGAGCAAAACCCGGCTCCTGGGACATCCCTTGGACCTCCCAGAGGTCATCCCACACCATCCCATCCCATTCCCTCTCTCTCCCAGAGAAGCAGGTGTTCCAGCTGCGAGCCCACATGTACCAGGCCAGGAGTTTGTTCGCCGCCGACAGCAGCGGCCTCTCGGATCCCTTCGCACGGGTCTTCTTCATCTCCCAGAGCCAGTGCACTGAGGTGAGAATTCCTGGGATGGAGGGATGGATGTGGGAATGGTTGACTCCACAGGGAACATTCCTGGGATGGAGGGATGGATGATTCCACAGTGAAAATTCCTGGGATATGGGGATGGCTGACTCCACCGTGAACATTCCTGGGATGTGGGAATGGCTGACTCCACAGGGAACATTCCTGGGATTTGGGGATGGCTGACTGCACAGTGAACATTCCTGGGATGTGGGGATGGCTGAGGGATGGCTGAGTCCGCAGTGAACATTCCTGGGATTTGGGGATGGCTGACTCCACAGTGAACATTCCTGGGATGTGGGAAGGGAGGGATGGCTGACTCCTGTGGAACAGATTCCATGAACAAGGATTAGGCTGATCCTGGTCTCCTGGGGTGGGAGAGCAGCTCTGGAATCGGGCATTGGCTGTTTCTAGGAGATCCCTTCCCAGGAGCTCATTCCCAATTTGACCCACATCCTGGTGGCTGTAATTCCCTGTGATTCCCCATGATTCCTTGTGATTCCTTGTGATTCCCTGTGATTCCTGGTGATTCCCCTTGATTCCTCTTGATTTCCTGTCATTCCCTGCCGGTTTAGGTAGAACTGGGTCACATTAAAGCCATTTTTCAGTCCTCCCTTCCCAGTCCAAGGGTTGCCAAGCTTTAGGGAGCCTGGACTCTGGGAATAATCCAACTCTGCTCATCTGCATTCCTGTGATTCCCCTTGATTCCCTGTGATTCCCCTTGATTTCCCTTGATTCACCATGATTCCTTGTGATTCCCCTTGATTCTCTGTGATTCCCTGTGATTCCCTGCTGGTTTAGGCAGAACTGGGTCACGTTAAAGCCATTTTTCAGTCCTCCCTTCCCAGTCCAAGGGTTGCCAAGCTTTAGGGAGCCTGGACTCCGGGAATAATCCCGCTCTGCTCATCTGCATTCCTGTGATTCCCCTTGATTCCCCTTGATTCCCCTTGATTCCCTGTGATTCTTTATAACTCCCTGCAATTCTTTTTGATTCCCTGTGATTCCCTGTGGTTCCCTGCCAGTTTAGGCAGAACTGGGTCACATTAAAGCCATTTTTCAGTCCACCCTTCCCAGTCCAAGGGTTGCCAAGCTTTAGGGAGCCTGGATTTTGGGAATAATCCAGCTCTGCTCATCTTGTATTGAACTGTTTTCCTCAGAAGAATCCCTGGGAGATTCCCAGTGCCTCCCTAGTCCAAAAAAACCCACACAGCAGCCCTACCTGCCACCCTTTCCCAGCATCCTGGAATCTCTCCCATTTTTCCAGGTTCTCAACGAGACCCTTTGCCCGACCTGGGACCAGCTCCTGGTGTTTGACAACGTGGAGCTGTACGGGGAAGCTCACGAGATGCGGGACGACCCCCCCATCATCGTCATCGAGATCTACGACCAGGACACCGTGGTAGGAAAATCCCACGGAATTCCGTGTGGTTTGGATCTCTCCAGATTTGGAGGCAGAGGGTTTGGGGAGCTTTTTTTCCTCACCCTTGGAAAATGGTCTCTCCACGTCTCCTAAGGAGACGTGCTCGTAAATCCCAGATGTGACTTGGTGTATCTTATTTTTGGAGAGGGAAGAAAGAGGCTGTAGCTAAGGAGCCTTTCCATTTGGAAAAACTGGCTGTCCTCCTGGCTGTCCCAACCTTCAGCTGTCCCAATCCTCCTTCAAGGAGTCATCAGTGAAAGTTTTCCCTGAGGTTTGGCATCCCAAGACCAGAGCGCTGATCCCATTCCTGTTCCAAACACGATGGGGGAGAATTGCAGGGCTAATTTTGGAATTCCCGTGTTGGATTCCAGGGCAGAACCATCTGGCTAATCTTGGAATTCCCATGTTGGATTCCCAACCCCAAGCACTCCTGAGGAGAGCTATGGGGCTAATCTTGGAATTCCCATGTTGGATTCCCAACTCCAAGTACTTCTGGGGCAAACTATGGGGCTAATCTTGGAATTCCTGTGTTGGACCCCAAACCCCAAGTGCTCCTGGGGAGGACCATGGAGACCTGGAGGACCACGGGGCTAATTTTGGGATTCCTGTGTTGGATCCTCAACCCCAAGTGCTCCAGGGCAGAACCATGGATCTAATTTTGGAATTCCCATGTTGGATCCCCAACCCCAAGTGCTCCTGTGAAGGACCATGGGGCTAATCTTGGAATTCCTGTGTTGGATCCTCAACCCCAAGTGCTCCAGGGGAGAACCATGAGGCTAATTTTGGAATTCTTGTCTTGGATCCCAAACCCCAAGTACTCCAGAATCACAGCTCTAATTTTGGAATTCCCATGTTGGATCCCCAACCCCAAGTGCTCCTGGGGAAAACCATGGGGCTAATTTTGGAATTCCTGTGTTAGATTCCCAACCCCAAGTGCTCCAGGGCAGAACCATGGGGCTAATTTAGGAATTCTGATGTTGGATTCCCAACCCCAAATGCTCCTGGGGAGAACCATAGGGCTAATTTTGGAATTCCCGTGTTAGATTCCCAACCCCAAATACTACTGGGGCTAATCTTGGAATTCCCACGTTGGATTCCCAACCCCAAGTGTTTCTGGGCAGAACCATGGGGCTAATTTAGGAATTCCCGTGTTAGATTCCCAACCCCAAGTACTACTGGGGATAATCTTGGAATTCCCGTGTTGGATCCCAAACCCCAAATGCTCCTGGGGAGAACCATGGGTTAACCTTGGAATTCCCATGTTGGATTTCCAACCCCAAGTGCTCTTTCTGTAGGGAAAAGCCGACTTCATGGGCCGGACGTTCGCCAAGCCCGTGGTGAAGATGTCGGACGAGCAGTACTGCCCTCCACGTTTCCCACCACAGCTGGAATATTACCAGATCTACCGCGGCAACGCCACGGCCGGGGACCTGCTGGCCGCCTTCGAGCTGCTCCAGGTGCCAGCCGGACAAAGGGATGGGATGGAGGGTTGGAAGGGAGAAGGGATTAATTTATGGAGGATTGATTGAATTGAAGGGATTCATTTTTGGGAATAACTGCCCCTTCACCTGGTCATTGGTCTGCTGGACCCTTGTGGTTTTCTCTTGAATGGATCAACCACTTGTTCGTCAAAGACACCTGGAAGAGTCCAAGGCCAGGTTGGATGGGGGGTTTGGAGCAGCCTGGAAAGGTGGAAAGTGTCCTTGCTCATGGCAATGGTCTTTAAAGTCCTTCCTTGTGACAGTTCTGACTTCTTTTTCTGCCAAAGTTGGGATTAATAGCACGAGAGACGAAGTTTGCTTTTGGACTTGGATGTTTAATAATTCTTATCTGTATTACAGTCTCATAAACTGTGAGATCTGCGGTACCTCAAATTAACAAGGTGCAAAATGGAGCACCTCTCTATCTCTACAGGGTCTTTTCAAGGGCAATCCGTCCAATTGTGAAATGCCACCTAAATTATTTTTACTTTAAACTCAATAACTAACCACTTGAAGTCTGCTTTATTAGCCGATTACAGAAAACCACCCAAATTCATGAAGGAGAAGGAAAAAGAAGGTGAAAAAAGAACAACTAACCTCCACCCTAAAGTCTCCATCTTGTCCCATACGTATTAAAATCTTACATATTAAATCTTATATATATTATATATATATAAAATCTTACATATATTAAAATCATATATATTAAAAATCTTAAACTCTAATTTTTCACCCTGTGATATCGCACAGTTCTATTCAAGCTACACACCCACAACAGAAAGCCTGAAATTCTCAGTTTCCAGAATTCCAACACCTCCCAGCCCAAACCATTCCATGATTCATAGTCTGGGGCAATACAAGAGTTAAATTCTTCCACCTTTGTGCCTCATATTCCATCTGCTGAAATGATTTTCCCATCTCATTTTTCTGCCAGGGCAGGTGCTCATCCAAGCCCTTTTTCTCCCAATTTTGCTTAGACTGGAAGAATGGCTCACATGGGATATTTGATATTTCCCAAGCCTTGGGCTGGAAATGGGACTTTAAACCTGCTCCTGGGCTGAGCTCTGGGACCACATCTCCATTTCCTCAGTCCCAGCCCAGCAGGTACAATTCCAGGATGGAACAGCCCTGGGATGGGCTGCGTTGGTGGGATGAGGAGTTTGGATTGCTCCGGGGACTGTTCTGTGTGGAATTCCCAGCACCTTCTGCTCCTGTGTTCTCCCCTCCCCAAAGCACCTGCCCCGGGCTCTCAGCGCTCTGAGACACCCCAGATCCAACAACTGGGACCAGTTCCAGCTGAGACACTTCCCAACTTCCTCTGGAATTTGTCCCTGCCCATGTCAGGGGTCAGAAATGATCTGATTTTTGGGGTCCCTTCCAACCCAAACCAATCCGCGGTTCCACAATTCTGCGAGAAGGACGAAAAGCTGATGTTGGCGGAGTAAAGAACACACAATCACAAAATTGTGTGCGGTGCTTTATTTCAGAGCTCTGGAAGCTGGGGGGTCCTGGCTGACCCAAATCTCGGCTTGTCCAACATGCTAAATGGTTACAATTTTATACCTTTCTTGTTACATAAGGACTCGTGTTAATCCTTAAACCCCATTGTTCCATTGATTCTATCCCGAGTAACAATGGCCTGCGTGATTCTTGCTCAAGATTCTGGTTGGAGAAAATAATCATATTTAATTACCAAACTAATATCACATTCGACAATTCCAGCATGCGTCATACTAATGATTATATCCGTACAGATCCTCCTGACCTGACTTTATTCTTTTTAGAGTCTGTGTGTTCTAACAGTGTTCCCCTCTTTCTCCCCACCACCACCTGAGCAAAGTTATACTTCATTTGGTTAAAACAAAAGCATGGAATAACATCCTGGTTACAGTGGAGCTGATCCCCTGTTCTCGGGGGATCTTGCTACTGCAGAAATCAATTTAACCCTATGCTATCACTGAGAGTGTCGTGGTTTGAAAAGCAAAACGAGTGAGAGGCTCCAAGTCAGAAATATAATTTAATAAGAAGAAAGGTAAAAAGGTAAAAATAAAATAAAATAAATGCAGTAACACAAAGGACCACTGCCAGAGTCAGAACACACCCTGAGCAGGGGGGTGGGAGCAGTCCAGGTGAGGGGCTCTTCCTGAAGCAGTGATCCCACAGAAAGGTCTGGGAGCTCTGCTCCTCTGGGAATCCAGTGGCTCAGGGCTGCTTGTCCTGTCCCAAATCCCAGATTCTCTCCAGGTGGGAATGCTTGGCTCCTCCCCCTGGGCATTGGGAGCATCTCCCAATGGGATGAAGAGTCGTGCAGTGGCTCCTTGATGGCCCATTAAACAGAGAGAGCTCCTGGAGGGAGTTCCCTGTGAGTCCTGGGCAAGGCATTGATGGGCCATGAGCAGAAGAGCCCAAAGGCGGGGGGCTTGGGAACACTAGAAAACTGCCCCACTTGTTTTAACACTTCATGGAGATGGTGATAGAATAAATACTTTGGGTACATCCTACACTACAACCCAGGACAAGAGGAGCAGATCCTAATCCATGATCCATCTCTTCCAGATCGGCCCCGGGGGTAAATCAGACCTGCCCCCAATCGACGGCCCCACGGACATGGACCGAGGCCCCATCCTGCCTGTGCCTCTGGGAATTCGGCCGGTGCTGAGCAGATACAGAGTGGAGGTAACCAGAGTCCATGTGGGGAGCATTGCCTGGGGCAGGAGAGCATCTCCAGGGGTGTTGGAAGGGCAGGAGGGAGATGGGAGTCAAAGATCTGTCCGTGGTGGATAGACTGGGAATGAAGCTGCAGCATCCCTAAAAAAAAAAAATCAAAGAATTGGATCATTCCTGGGCAAGACAGCGAGTGAGTGGCACCTGGGCTGAGATGCAGCTCAGGGAATTTTAGAGATGGACACGGATCTGGATTGTCTGCTCCCAAAGCAAACCCATAGCTCAGATATCCTGTACCCCACCAACCTCAGGCCTCTCATGGATCCATGGATATCTGAAGGGAGATTTTGTATCCAAAATAGTGTGGGCACCTGGGCCCCTCCTGACAAGAGAGACCTGCAGGGGCTGGAGCGTGTTCAGGGCAGGGAATGGAGCTCCAGGAGAGTCTGAGGGAGATGGGAAACTCAGCCTGGGGCACTGCTGGGGCACCTCCAGGGCTGGGGGCAGCTCTGGGCCCCTCCTGACAAGAGAGACCTGCAGGGGCTGGAGCGTGTCCAGGGAAGGGAACGGAGCTGGGGAAGGGAATGGAGCCCCAGGAGAGGCTGAGGGAGCTGGGAAAGTGGCTCAGCCTGGAGAAAAGGCGGCTCAGGGAGGACCCTGTGGCTCTGCACAAGTCCCTGACAGGAAGGGACAGCCAGGGGGGGTCAGGCTCTGCTTGCAGGGAACAGGGACAGGACAAGGGGAAATGGCCTCAGGCTGGGCCAGGGCAGGCTCAGGTTGGACAGCAGCAGGAATTTCTTCCTGGAAAGGGTGGTCAGGCCTTGGAACTGCCCAGGGAGGTTTGGAGTGTCCCTGGAGGTGTCCAAGGCTGGCCTGGATGTGACACTGAGTGCTCTGAGCTGGGGACAAGGTGGGAATCAGTCACAGGTTGGACTTGATGATCCTGGAGGGCTTTTCCACACGATTCCGTGGTTCTGTGATGTGTCCCATGAGGTCCCCTGTCCCGTGGAGGTCCTGGTGGACATCCATGACCCAGACAATGCCCACAGGGATGTTCAGGACACATCTCAGCCCCAGGTGAAGGTGTCTCTGCTCAGGTGAGGTGCCACTGACCAGGTGTCCAAAGGGATCTCCTGGTTTTCCAAACATTTGCATGGTGATAAATGAGTTGGGCTCCTCATAGTTTTAATACAGCCATGGGGAATGAGGAGGTGGAAAAAAATAAATCTCTGTTTTGGGGAAATTTTGGATGGTGGCAGTGTTATCTCAGGTTTATAGGGAAGTTTTCCATTGGGATAAAGCCACAGCAGTGCTGGATCCAGAGGCACCACAGATGGACAGAGCTGCTCTGTGGGATCCTGTGGGAAATCAAGGCACAGAAAACTCTCAAAACCTTTTGTGTGCAGGCCCAAACATAGAAATGAACACAGGGTTTGATCCGAGACCTTAGAAAAGGCTTCCAAATTTAGAGACCAGAAGCCAGAATGTGGATTTATGGTTTAAGCAGAAACCTGTCAAGCAAGGCAGTGGAAATTTGTGGAGTTCAAAGGTTAGATAACAGAAGTAGTTACAAAAGTAACTACAAAAGTTTTGAAGTGCAGTATATCGTAAGTTTGTCATTACGTGATTGGTTAGGAAGGTCCGCACTGCAGCAAAAATGTACAAAACAAAATAACTAGTGATTAGTTTGAAGACAAAACCACTAATAAATATTTATTTATTAAATAAATAAAAAATTAAATAAAAAATAATGATAAGTAAATAAAGAATTAATAATAAATAAATAGTAAATAAATAAATAATAATAAATAAATAGTAAATAAATAAATAATAAATATGTAAATAAATTTTTATCTAATAAATCTTTAAAAGGCTTTGTAATTAAAGATCTTGTAACTACTGACTACTGACCTCTGACAAATGCTATGAAGACATTCCCACCCTTCAATGAGACTGCAGAAAATAACAGCAATAAATCACACTTTAACGCGAATCTCAGTGTTCCCTTCTCTCTCAATAATCCTGATAGATTCCTGGGGCAGAAAAAAAGGCCAGGAAGGGAGAAAGGCAGAAAAACGGGTGTTGAGGGCAGCAGGGTGTCAGGAGGAGACACCTCAGGGATCCAGCACTGCCCTGAGATGACACCGGCAGTGGGATCCCTCTCCATGGATTGTCCCTTTTACATTCACATGCTCCTTCCTCCTCCTCCTCCTGCCCTAGATCTTGTTCTGGGGGCTCAGGGACCTGAAGAGAGTGAACCTGGCCCAGGTGGACCGGCCCCGTGTGGACATCGAGTGTGCCGGGAAGGGCGTCCAGTCTGCCCTGATCCAGAACTACAAGAAAAACCCCAATTTCAGCACTTTGGTCAAGTGGTTTGAGGTGGTGAGTGCAGCCCTTCCCTCTGATCCCTCAGCTGGAACCCGGAGTTTCAGGAGCCCACCACAGCTCCGAGCCCTTTGCTCCAGTTTTCCCAAAGGAATGGAGCTCATGGACACCATTCCTTTACCTGAGGGCTCCCAAGACACATTTAGCTGGAATAGCTCTGGACTTCTTTCTCCAGCATGATCCCACTTCTGGTCCCTACTGCCATTCTCAGCATGATCCCATTCCTAATCCTTACTGTCCTTCCCAGTATGATCCCACTCCTAATCCTATTGCCTATCCCAGTACAATCCCACTCCTAATCCTATGCCCTTTCCAGCATGATCCCATTCTAATCCCTACCAATTTTCCCAGTACGATCCCATTCCTAATCCTTACTTCCCTTCCCAGCATGGTTCCATTCCTAATCTCTACTTCCCAGCACGATCCCATTCCTAATCCCTACCAATTTTCCCAGTATGATCCCATTCCTAATCTCTACTTCCCAGCAGGATTCCATTCCTAATCCTTACTGTCCTTCCCAGCATGATCCCATTCTTAATCCCTACCAATTTTCCTAGTACGATCCCATTCCTAATCCTTACTTCCCTTCCCAGCATGGTTCCATTCCTAATCTCTACTTCCCAGCATGATCCCATTCCTAATCCCTACCAATTTTCCCAGTACGATCCCATTCCAAATCCCTACTGCCCTTCCCAGCATGATCCCATTCTAATCCCTACCAATTTTCCCAGTACAATCCCATTCCTAATCCCTACTGCCCTTCCCAGCAAGGTCCCATTCCTAATCCTTACTGTCCTTCCCAGTATGATCCCACTCCTAATCCTATGCCCTTCCCAGCATGATCCCATTCCTAATCCCTACTAATTTTCCCAGTACAATCCCATTCCTAATCCCTACTTCCCAGCATGGTCCCATTCCGAATCCATACTGCCCTTTCCAGCATGATCCCATTCCTAATCTCTACTTCCCAGCATGATCCCATTCCTAATCCTTAATGCCCTTCCCAGCATGATCCCATTCTAATCCCTACCAATTTTCCCAGTACGATCCCATTCCTAATCCTTACTTCCCTTCCCAGCATGATTCCATTTCTAATCCCTAATGCACTTCCCAGTATGATCCCATTCCTAATCCCTACTAATTTTCCCAGTATGATCCCATTCCTAATCTCTACTTCCCAGTACAACCCCACTCCTAATCCTCCTGCTCTTCCCAGCACGATCCCATTACTAACCCATACTGCCCTTCCCAGCATGATCTCATTCTTAATCCCTACCAATTTTCCCAGTACGATCCCATTCCTAATCCCTACTGCCCTTCCCAGTATGATCCCACTCCAAATCCTGTTTCCTATCCCAGTACAATCCCACTCCTAATCCTATGCCCTTCCCAGCATGATCCCATTTCTAATCCCTACTGCCCTTCCCCGCATGATCCCACTCCAAATCCCTACTGCCTATCCCAGTACAACTCCACTCCTAATCCTCCTGCTCTTCCCAGCACGATCCCATTCCTAAACCCCTTCCTGCCCCTTTCCCAACCTCCCCAAACCAGACATTCCCGGATATCCATCCCTTCCTGTTCTTCCCAGGACCTCCCTGAGAATGAGCTGCTGCACCCTCCTCTGAACATCCCATTCCTAACCCGTACTGCCCTTCCCAACACGATCCCATTCCTAACCCGTCCTGCCTCTTTCCCAACCTCCCCAAACCGGACTTTCCCAATCCTGGATATCCATCCCCTCCTCTCCTTCCCAGGACCTCCCTGAGAATGAGCTGCGGCACCCTCTGCTGATCATCCCATTACTAACCCATACTGCCCTTCCCAGCACGATCCCATTACTAATAACCCCCTTTCCCAACCTTCCCAAACCAGATGTTCCTGGATATTCATCCCCTCCTGTTCTTCCCAGGACCTCCCTGAGAACGAGCTGCTGCACCCTCCACTGAACATCCCATTCCTAACCTGTACTGCCCTTCCCAGCACGATCCCATTCCTAACCCCTTCCTGCCCCTTTCCCAACCTCCCCAAACCAGACGTTCCTGGATATCCATTCCATCCTGTTTTTCCCAGGACCTCCCAGAGAACGAGCTGCTGCACCCTCCTCTGAACATCCGCGTGGTGGATTGCCGCGCCTTCGGCCGCTACACCCTGGTGGGCTCCCACACCGTCAGCTCCCTCCGAAAATTCATCTACCGCCCGCCCGACAGGAAAGCCCAGCACTGGAACATGGCAGGTACCAGGACTGGAACCCGGGGATCCACTCTGGGATATCCATGGGGAGAAGGGGTGTTTGTGTTTTTTATCTTTGTTTTGGTAGGGTCGGGGTTAAATGCGCGAGATGGTGTTTCTTGCTTGGATTCGGATGTTTATTAGTTTTTATCTGTGTTACAGTCTCACAGACTGTGAGTTCTGCAGCACTTCAAGCTAACAAACTAAAAATGAAAGCCCCCTATCCCTCTCTCTCCAAGGCCTTTTAACGATAAACTGTCCAATTAAGAAATGACTCCTAAAGTATTTTTATTTTTAACCCAAATATTTTTATTTTTTTAACCCAAAAGGCCTCTTTCTCCAAGGCCTTTTAATGATAAACTGTCCAATTAAGAAATGACACCTAAATTATTTTTATTTTTAACCCGATAACCAACCAGGTATGGCCCTCAATGCAGATTTTTCTACCCAATTACAAAACACCACCCAGACCCATGAAGAAGGAGGTGAAAAAGAAGGACTAACCTCTGCCCTAAAACCTCCATCTTGCTTTATATATATATTATTATATTCTAAAGGCTTAAACTCTAATTTTTCCACGTGTGATATTACATATCTCTATTCAAACTCCACACCCACAATCCCAGTGCTGCCACTCAATTTTGGAATCATTTTCCACCATCTCAGGTGAAATGCAGTGTTTGCTTGGGAGTCAGTGCCTGTCAGCACAGAAAGTCTGGAATTCTCAGTTCCCAGGATTCCAACAAAGGGAGGTGAATTGGGCTGTGAGGATCCTGATATAGTTGGCTAACCCACCAAACTTCTGATTTGGGGTCCAGTCATATCCATAATTCTGAGAGAAACCCCAACTCCAGCACTTTGGTGGTTCCTGCAGGATCTCACCTGAATTCTGAGTTTCTGGCCTGAATCCTGTAGGATCTCACTTGAAATCTCGGTTCCTAACCTGAATATTGTAGGATCTCACCTGAATTCTCAGTTTCTGGGCTGAATCCTAAAGGATCTCACTTGAAATCTCGGTTTCTAACCTGAATCCTGCAGGATCTCATCTAAATTCTCAGTTTCTGGCCTGAATCCTGTAGGATCTCACCTGAACTCTCAGTTCCTAACCTGAATCCTGCAGGATCTCATCTAAATTCTCAGTTTCTGACCTGAACCCTGCAGAATCTCACCTGAACCTGTCTGCCTCTCCTCTCCACTGTCCCTCTCCCTTGTCCTTTCCCCTTTTCTGTCCTCTGTCCAGCCAAACACCTCAACGGGTACCTGGCCATGACCAGCAGGGCCCCCCGCTCTCGCCCCACAGGGGAGATCGTGGTCAACATGGAACCCGAGGTTCCCATCAAGAAGATGGAGACCATGGTGAAGCTGGAAGCCGTGAGTATATCCGTGTGGCAGCACCTCTTTCCTCATGGAATTGTGGATTTTTGGGGGGATTTCAGCCTGAACTGGGTAGGCTGAGTCCCCGGGACATCAGGTTGTGTCACTTTGAGTGTTCCTGTGCCCATTTTTTGTGCCCAAAATGGGAATTTCAACTCCTTCTCTCACCTTTCTGCTCCAGAGCTTCTTCCACAAAAATAAATTGCTGCCAAGGGCTGGAGCTCCTCTGCTCTGGAGCCAGGCTGGGAGAGCTGGGGGTGCTCACCTGGAGAGGAAAAGCTCCAGTGAGAGCTCAGAGCTCCTTGCAGGGCCCAAAAGGGCTCCAGGAGAGC
>SWJQ01001227.1:7843-20754 GCA_007252995.1 Zosterops borbonicus | reverse complement strand
AAAGAAAGAGAGAAAGAGAGAGAGAAAGAGAGAGAGAGAGAAAGAAAGACAGAAAGACAGAGAGACAGAAAGGAAGGAAGGAAGGAAGGAAGGAAGGAAGGAAGGAAGGAAGGAAGGAAGGAAGGAAGGAAGGAAGGAAGGAAGGAAGGAAGGAAGGAAGGAAGGAAAGAAAAGAAAAGAAAAGAAAGATTCTCTCGCTCCACCAAGTGGACTCAGGGTGATTTGCTGGGGCACAGTTTGACTCGTGCCGTGGAAGATTCCAGAAATGTAGCCTGGGATGGGAAATCCTGGGAAATGCAAGGACAAATAGGATGATGGAAATCCGGAGGTGTTGTGGGACTGCCCCATCTCTGGAAGTCTCCAAGGCCAGGTTAGACGGGGTTTGGAACAACCTGGAGCAGTGGAAGGTGGTCAGGATTGGAACTGGATGAGCTTTGGGATCCCTTCCCACCCAAACCATTCCGTGATTCTGGAATTGTCTCCACAGCCTTGCTCACCCTTGGCTGTTCTGTGCCTCAGTGTCTGTGGCTGTAAAAGGGAGAAAGTTCACCAGGGCCCTGAGCTTGGGGGTGGTTTTCCCTCCTCAGGTGCTTCACCCCCACCTTTGCACCTCCAGAAATGATTCCCTTTCACCTGATCCCTCCCCTTCCCTGCCTGTGCTCCCCTTGTCCCTTCAGACCGAGGAGGAGAAGGAGAAAAAGAAGAAGAAGAAGAAAGGAGGAGGAGGAGGAGGAGGAGGAGGAGGCGGTGGGGAGGAAGTGGAGGAGGAGGAGCCTGACGAGAGCATGTTGGACTGGTGGTCCAAGTACTTCGCCTCCATCGAGACGATGAAGGAGGTGGGTGAGGAGCAGCATTGAGGGGTATCCAGGGGGAGATTCTTCCCTTCCTGAGAGGTCTCCCCTAATTCCAGCTCCTTCCAAAGCCTCGGGGCTGTGCTTCATCCCGTGACCATTATGGAAATCCCCAAAATTGGTCAGGGTGGAAAAACCCTCAGAACCCATCGAGCCCAACCATTCCCTGTCACTGCCAAGGCCACCACTGACTGTGTCCCCAAGTGCCACATCCACATGGCTCCAAAATCCCTCCAAGGATGGGGAATCTGGGGAATCCACCACTGCCCTGGGCAGCTTTTCCAATGTCAGGGTCTGCAAATATATGTGGCGAACCTGATGGTTCGTTTTGGAGATCTCAGAGCGCAAAAGACACAGCGGGGGACAACTCAAGTTACTTAAACAAAAAATGCACTTTTATTTAGTGCCAACAAATGCGATAGTGGGGAGAGAAAATAGAGACTAGTGAGAAAGATAGAGAAAGAGGGGAAAGGGGATTATGGGTACCAACATGGAGGGACAAGTCCTTGAGGCTTAGCGATGCCCATGGATGGGATCTTCTCCAGTGGGGTGATCACAAAAGTGAGTGGGGTCTCCAGAGTTTTTATAGGTTGGTGAAGGCGGGGACCAAAGTGAGGGGCACAGAGCCAAAGGGAACCAAAGGGAACCAAAGTGAGGGGCACAGAGCCAAAGNAGGAAGGAAGGAAGGAAGGAAGGAAGGAAGGAAGGAAGGAAGGAAGGAAGGAAGGAAGGAAGGAAGGAAGGAAGGAAGGAAGGAAAGAAAAGAAAAGAAAAGAAAGATTCTCTCGCTCCACCAAGTGGACTCAGGGTGATTTGCTGGGGCACAGTTTGACTCGTGCCGTGGAAGATTCCAGAAATGTAGCCTGGGATGGGAAATCCTGGGAAATGCAAGGACAAATAGGATGATGGAAATCCGGAGGTGTTGTGGGACTGCCCCATCTCTGGAAGTCTCCAAGGCCAGGTTAGACGGGGTTTGGAACAACCTGGAGCAGTGGAAGGTGGTCAGGATTGGAACTGGATGAGCTTTGGGATCCCTTCCCACCCAAACCATTCCGTGATTCTGGAATTGTCTCCACAGCCTTGCTCACCCTTGGCTGTTCTGTGCCTCAGTGTCTGTGGCTGTAAAAGGGAGAAAGTTCACCAGGGCCCTGAGCTTGGGGGTGGTTTTCCCTCCTCAGGTGCTTCACCCCCACCTTTGCACCTCCAGAAATGATTCCCTTTCACCTGATCCCTCCCCTTCCCTGCCTGTGCTCCCCTTGTCCCTTCAGACCGAGGAGGAGAAGGAGAAAAAGAAGAAGAAGAAGAAAGGAGGAGGAGGAGGAGGAGGAGGAGGAGGCGGTGGGGAGGAAGTGGAGGAGGAGGAGCCTGACGAGAGCATGTTGGACTGGTGGTCCAAGTACTTCGCCTCCATCGAGACGATGAAGGAGGTGGGTGAGGAGCAGCATTGAGGGGTATCCAGGGGGAGATTCTTCCCTTCCTGAGAGGTCTCCCCTAATTCCAGCTCCTTCCAAAGCCTCGGGGCTGTGCTTCATCCCGTGACCATTATGGAAATCCCCAAAATTGGTCAGGGTGGAAAAACCCTCAGAACCCATCGAGCCCAACCATTCCCTGTCACTGCCAAGGCCACCACTGACTGTGTCCCCAAGTGCCACATCCACATGGCTCCAAAATCCCTCCAAGGATGGGGAATCTGGGGAATCCACCACTGCCCTGGGCAGCTTTTCCAATGTCAGGGTCTGCAAATATATGTGGCGAACCTGATGGTTCGTTTTGGAGATCTCAGAGCGCAAAAGACACAGCGGGGGACAACTCAAGTTACTTAAACAAAAAATGCACTTTTATTTAGTGCCAACAAATGCGATAGTGGGGAGAGAAAATAGAGACTAGTGAGAAAGATAGAGAAAGAGGGGAAAGGGGATTATGGGTACCAACATGGAGGGACAAGTCCTTGAGGCTTAGCGATGCCCATGGATGGGATCTTCTCCAGTGGGGTGATCACAAAAGTGAGTGGGGTCTCCAGAGTTTTTATAGGTTGGTGAAGGCGGGGACCAAAGTGAGGGGCACAGAGCCAAAGGGAACCAAAGGGAACCAAAGTGAGGGGCACAGAGCCAAAGGGGACCAAAGCGAGGGGCACAGAGCCAAGGCAGGAAACACCTCATGTTGAGGTTGGATGCTCAGGAACAAACTGACTCTCCTGGTACGGACAGACCAGTTGGGACAAGCAATCTCAGCTCAGTCCACCATAACCAGTCCCATTGTTCTTGCACTCCGTTCTCATGGAGATGCAATTCCAGTCCTCCAAGACTTTGCAAATGTCCCACCTCAGCCAGGCCAGGGGCTCCCTTCAGAGTTCGGGGTCCCGGTCCCCAACCATCAGAGACAGTTGTGAGGCAAATCACATCCTTGGACAGGCTCTGACATCCAGGAAAATGTTGTTCCCAATATAATTTTTAAGGAAGTGGCTTCTTTCCTCCCCCAGCAACTCCGGCAGCAGGAAGCAGCCGCGGCAGAAGCGGAGGAGAAGGAGGAGATGGAGATTGGAGAGGGTAAGGCTGGGAGTGACAGAGGGAACGTGGCAGGGAAAGGTGGGGCCGGGATTCCTCTTGGTGCTTGGACATCCCTTTGGGAATCTTCCGGAGCTTTCCGGCCAAACCGGACACTCCCAGCGTGTTTTCCCAAAAATAAGTCAATTTTTGTGGGTGTTTTTCCCTGCATGTTTGAACTCCTTGTCTGCTGTCCTAACCCAGGCAGAGAAGACAAATACACAATTTAGGGCAAGTTCTCTCACCTAATTTATCAATTTATATGATTTTATATATTAAAACATTATTTTTTATATATATTTTATATTATTTCTATATTTTATATTATTTTATATTTCTATATTTTTATATATTAAAACATTATTTATATATATTTATATTATTTTTATATTTTATATTATTTCTTATATTTTTATATTATTTTTAATATATTAAAACATTATTTTTCACTTGTTATCATTTTATAAAATGATGCCCTAAATGTGTTTTTCTCTGAAGGAAGTCGAGTCTGTAGATCAGGTGGACTTCTGACCTTGCCAAAATTTGAGGGCAGACTAATTTTGTCCCCAAAATGATGCCAGCCAAGAATCCTGGGACTGGTTAGCCAAGGATGGCTTTGTCCATCTGGCCATGCCCCCAGCAGGGCTGGGAGGGTTATCCCTGAGGAATTCCACCTTTTTTCTCCATATACTCCATGTCCCCAAGACAAGGGGTTGTCGTTGTGCTCAGGTGATGCAAAATCTTCCAGCCGAGTAAAATTCTGAGCCTGGTTTCTTTTGGAAGATTGATCTTTAGATCCCAGGAAAAAAAAATGAGGTTTTGCTGAGCTTGGAGACAACACCGAGCACATTCCCCCTTGGGCTTGCACTGGTGTCTGCTGTGGTTTTATTTCTGTCTCTTTAGAATGATCCATTTCCCTTGGCTCTCCCACTCCTTCCCCCTTTCCTCGTCCATGTGAAGTTTTTTCCATCTGTCTGCCCCCATCCCTGGATAGTGTCTGTCCCTCATGAAAACTGCCAGAAGCACCAAGGGACAAGGATTGCAGAGAGAGAGAGGAATTTCCTTTAAATCCACCTTTTCCAGCAGCCTTTTCCCGTGGGAAATGGGTTTGTAGGGAATTCCCAAAGCCTGACAGAAGGCTCACACGCCTTGTGCATCTGTGTGCAAAACTCTGAGATAAGAAATGCTGACTTAGAAACGCCGTGGGATAGGATGGACAGATGTCTTTGAGAGAGAAATGGAACTGGAAACAAGTTTCAAATTATGAATTTGCAAATAGACCAGATATTTTTGGAGAAATAGAACTATGAAAGATGTGTTGTAGTGGGATCCATGAGGGGTATTTAAAAAGATTATTTATTTAGAAGTATTAGCAAAATTGTGTGGCAAAAGCTGATAGGCCAAAAAAAAAATGCTTATAATTGTAATTAGGGAATAATTAGGGATTGTAATTAGGGAATAATTTGTCTGCTGATTGTGATGGCGCGAATTGTAACATCTGTATTGTCTCACCCCTCACATGAGACTGAAAATAGAATAAAATTTTTTAAAACCTCTCTCAGGAGCCCCATTTCTGGGTCAGGAAAAGGGTTTTTTTGACATTTTCCCAGCTCTCTGTGGCTGGTGGTTGCTCCAGATGAGACTCTGGTGACCTGTGGCTGCAGCTGGTCCTGGACAATCCGAGGGCAGCAGCGTCAAGCACTGTCCCCTCCCTATTCCCAGGCTGGGGCTCCACTCCCCAGGCTCCATAAAGCAGGAGAAATCTCAGGTGGGAGGAAGAAAAGGAGCTGCTGAGGGCAGGACCAGGTTTTCTCACCACTGCCAAAGTGCTCTTTGTCCACGTTTTGTCGTCCTCCAAGTGATTCCTGCTCAGGCCAGCACTGGAATTCCCTGCACGGAGATCTCCAGGCTCTGGAGACACTGAGGTTGTTTATCCTGGAGAAAATGAGACGNATATTTTTATATATTAAAACATTATTTATATATATTTATATTATTTTTATATTTTATATTATTTCTTATATTTTTATATTATTTTTAATATATTAAAACATTATTTTTCACTTGTTATCATTTTATAAAATGATGCCCTAAATGTGTTTTTCTCTGAAGGAAGTCGAGTCTGTAGATCAGGTGGACTTCTGACCTTGCCAAAATTTGAGGGCAGACTAATTTTGTCCCCAAAATGATGCCAGCCAAGAATCCTGGGACTGGTTAGCCAAGGATGGCTTTGTCCATCTGGCCATGCCCCCAGCAGGGCTGGGAGGGTTATCCCTGAGGAATTCCACCTTTTTTCTCCATATACTCCATGTCCCCAAGACAAGGGGTTGTCGTTGTGCTCAGGTGATGCAAAATCTTCCAGCCGAGTAAAATTCTGAGCCTGGTTTCTTTTGGAAGATTGATCTTTAGATCCCAGGAAAAAAAAATGAGGTTTTGCTGAGCTTGGAGACAACACCGAGCACATTCCCCCTTGGGCTTGCACTGGTGTCTGCTGTGGTTTTATTTCTGTCTCTTTAGAATGATCCATTTCCCTTGGCTCTCCCACTCCTTCCCCCTTTCCTCGTCCATGTGAAGTTTTTTCCATCTGTCTGCCCCCATCCCTGGATAGTGTCTGTCCCTCATGAAAACTGCCAGAAGCACCAAGGGACAAGGATTGCAGAGAGAGAGAGGAATTTCCTTTAAATCCACCTTTTCCAGCAGCCTTTTCCCGTGGGAAATGGGTTTGTAGGGAATTCCCAAAGCCTGACAGAAGGCTCACACGCCTTGTGCATCTGTGTGCAAAACTCTGAGATAAGAAATGCTGACTTAGAAACGCCGTGGGATAGGATGGACAGATGTCTTTGAGAGAGAAATGGAACTGGAAACAAGTTTCAAATTATGAATTTGCAAATAGACCAGATATTTTTGGAGAAATAGAACTATGAAAGATGTGTTGTAGTGGGATCCATGAGGGGTATTTAAAAAGATTATTTATTTAGAAGTATTAGCAAAATTGTGTGGCAAAAGCTGATAGGCCAAAAAAAAAATGCTTATAATTGTAATTAGGGAATAATTAGGGATTGTAATTAGGGAATAATTTGTCTGCTGATTGTGATGGCGCGAATTGTAACATCTGTATTGTCTCACCCCTCACATGAGACTGAAAATAGAATAAAATTTTTTAAAACCTCTCTCAGGAGCCCCATTTCTGGGTCAGGAAAAGGGTTTTTTTGACATTTTCCCAGCTCTCTGTGGCTGGTGGTTGCTCCAGATGAGACTCTGGTGACCTGTGGCTGCAGCTGGTCCTGGACAATCCGAGGGCAGCAGCGTCAAGCACTGTCCCCTCCCTATTCCCAGGCTGGGGCTCCACTCCCCAGGCTCCATAAAGCAGGAGAAATCTCAGGTGGGAGGAAGAAAAGGAGCTGCTGAGGGCAGGACCAGGTTTTCTCACCACTGCCAAAGTGCTCTTTGTCCACGTTTTGTCGTCCTCCAAGTGATTCCTGCTCAGGCCAGCACTGGAATTCCCTGCACGGAGATCTCCAGGCTCTGGAGACACTGAGGTTGTTTATCCTGGAGAAAATGAGACGCAGAGGTGACCTTATCACTCTCGACAACTTCCTGAAGGGGGGTTGTAGACAACTGGGGGTTGGTCTCTTTCTCCAGGCAGCAACTGACAGAACGAGAGGACACAGCCTTGAGCTGCAAGGGAAATACAAGTTGGATATCAGGAAGAAGTTTTTCACAGAAAAAGTGATTAAATACTGGAATGGTCTGCCCGGGGAGGTGGTGGAGTCACCATCCCTGGATGTGTTTAAAAGGAAACTGGATGTGGATACCATGACCTAGTTGAGGTGTTAGGGCTGGGTTGGACTCGATGATCTTGAAGGTCTCTTCCAACCTCCACATTCTGTGATTCTGTGATTCTGTGATTCTGTGATTCTGTGATTATGTGATTCTGTGATCCAGAGCCAAGGAAAGACAGGACAGGGCTGGGATGGGATGGGACTTGCAGGCAGTGGCAGCTGGCAGCTTTCATGCTCCTCTTCTTTGAAGGACCTTGTCCAAGCCCTGCCACATCTCCCCCACCTCTCCTCACCCTCATTTCCATCCCCTCCCTCCTTCCCTTCCTCCTTTCCATCTCCTCCCTTTCTCCCTCCTCCCCCTGGACTCAGAGCGATGCCAAACTTGGTGACTCTCCCATGAAAGGCTCCAAGGCTCAGGTGAAGAACAAGGACAAGGACAAGTCCAAGGCGCCCAAGGATGACAAGAAGAAGAAGCAGCAGCCTGTCCCTGAGGTCCCCGAGAAGAAGAACAAGCAGAAGATCGATGAACTCAAGGTACCGTGGAGGTGCTTCCATGGAAATACCAAATTGTAGGGATGATGTGCCTTGGGATATTTCTCCTATAAATGGTGTCCTAATGTGGGCAGTGAAGGCAAATGCACAATTTAGTGTCTCTAGAGGACACAAAAAGAACTGTCAAGGTGTCAGAGCAGAAAGAGGGAAGTTTATTTGGGATTTTGACTTACGTAGTTTTTGGAGTTTAATCGGGAATTAGAGGATGAGCTTGCCACCTTTCTGACCCCACTGGTCAAACTGGATGTCCATCCATTGTCCCTCTTCCAAAGAGGAATGCACAGTTTTCAAAATGTCACTCTCTGTTTACCTGAAAGTCCGTGAGAAATTCCAGTACAAAAATGTAAACATCAGAAGGCTGAAAAAAATCAGGGTGACAATTTAGGGCAAGTTCTCTCGCCCGATCTATCAATTTATATGATTTTATATATTATACATTATTTTTCACTTATTATAATTTTATAATATGAAGTCCTAAATGTGTTTTTCTCTGAAGGAAGTCAGGGTGATCTTGGGACAAAGTTTCACAGCCTTTCTCCATAGCTGGAAGGAGCCTGAGAGATGAAATCCTGTAGGGCCAGCGTGTTATAAGCCCCATGAAGGATCATCACACTCTCAGGGTTGACCAGTGACCTCCCAGAAATGGCTTAAAAATAATTACTGAGACATTTTGAAAGAGCAAAAGCTTTTAATTAAAGAGGAAATAACAAAAGGTACAAAGAAAAATAACAAAACGCCCTTGCACCTGCTGAGACACCTCAAAAAGCCCAGAGAGGCTTTCTGCTAGTTCTTAAATACACAACAATCAAAAAGGGGGTTTTTTGGCCCAAATAGAAACAGCTACAGGCCTTGAGGTACATTCCAAATATCCAACAAATGCCTTTGTGCTGGTGCTGGGCCAATTACGATGAGAGAAGCCTAGAAATTCCTCATTCTTCTCCCTTAAAAGTGCTGGGGTGTCACTGAAATTGTTTTCATAATATGGAAACATTTACTCGGTTGTGGGGAGGTACCACGACACCCAAGGTCACAATAAAAGGAGTTGTCCTGGGATTGGCTCATCCCAGGGGCAGCTTGGAGCTGTCCCAGCTCGAAGGGAGAGTTTTCCTGCCTGAATATGGCTGGCCCAGCCAGGATTTAGGACAGGGGTGGGCTCTGATCCCAAGGATTTCTCAGGATTCATGTGGCCTGTGGTTCTGGGGTTCAGATGGTGTTTAGACCCCGATTGTGCACAGAGGGGGAACAAGGGCCTCGCCCATTGTTCCAAGATTCCCTATTCCCAAACCAGTTATGCTGGAGATCCTTCTCCTGCCTAGAAAAATTAGTCCACTTTCACAGAATCCCAGGATCACTGAGGTTGGAAAAGCTCTCCCAGCCCATTGAGTCCAACCTTGGGTTCAATGATCCCAAGGATTTTTTAGGATTCTTGGGGACTGTGGTTCTGTGGTTCAGATGGGGTTTAGACCCAGATCATGCACAGAGGGGGGAAGATGGCCCCACCCGTTGTTCCAAGATTCCCTTTTCCCAACCCAATTATGCTGGAAATCCTTCTTCTGCCTAGAAAAATTAAGCACTGAGAGTGGAGGTGTCCATGTTCACAGAATCCCAGGATCACTGAGGTTGGAAAAACCCTCCCAGCCCATTGAGTCCAAGCTGTGACTGATCCTCACCTTGTCCCCAGCCCAGAGCTCTCAGTGGCACATCCAGGAATTCCTTGGACACCTCCAGGGATGGGCACTCCAAATGTCCCTGGGCAGCCCCTGCCAAGGCCTGACCACCCTTTCCATAGAGAAATTATTCCCAGTATCCCACCTGACCCTGCCCTGCCACAGCTTGAGGTTGTTTCCTCTTGTCCTGTCCCTCATTTCTTCTGAGCTGATCGAGCACTCACCCCATCTTTTTCTCACCTTTTTTTTTTATCCTAAATTCCCCCCCCCCTTTTAACTTCCTGTCATCTCAGGTCTTCAACAAAGAGCTGGAAGCAGAGTTTGACAACTTTGAGGATTGGCTGCACACCTTCAACCTGCTGCGGGGGAAGATCGGGGACAACGACGACAACGCCACGGAGGAGGAGAGGATAGTGGGGAGGTTCAAAGTGAGTGGTTAGGAATGCTGGATGGGGCTTTGGAGAGGGTGTGTCTTGGTTTGAATAGACAGGTATCTGCCAAGGAAAATTGGAGCCTCCCTTGAAATGCAAGCCACCCCCTCATTCCTTTTTTCAAATTATTATAAATTTTATATATTTGCAATTAAAGATGATATTTAATTTTAATTAAATATTAAATATTAAATTTAATAAATTCAATAAATTTAATTTAATATTTAATATGTACAATTAAAAGGCTGTCAGGCAAAGATTTTGGGGATAGGTATAGCAGTTCTTTACTAGGGATATTAAAAATATAAATGTCGTAGTACAAAATAATAAGCAAGCAAACAAACAAGGAATCCCAGGAAAAAAACAAACAAACCTCTGACAGAGTCATAAAAATACAAATTGATGCCCTGTTAATCAGGGCGTTGGAAACAGTCCAAAGTCAGCCCTCCTGGAGTGGCAGATGTGGTCCTGTTGGAAGCAGAAATGATAATCCTGTGGAGTCAGGGGTCCCAAAGTGGGTCCTGTCTTCCTTTGGGAGTCCCATGGGAAACACCAGAGTGCCTGGTGATACCTGTGGCTCCTTTTTAACTGGATGGAAAATGGTTATTCTTCTGCTTTCTAGCAGAGCATCTCACAATAGGGTGATGAAATGTGTCTTGCCATTGGTGAGCTTTGATGGTGCGTTAACAAAAGATATTCCCATGGGGGTAATGAAAGACTGAGCAGAGATAAGAGATAACACCCCACCCGGTTTTTAACAGCTGGCTTGTTATCAGAGAAGGTAGTTACCCCCTCAATTCTGGAATTACAACAGATAAGAAAAACAAAACCTTTGGCCATCTCTTTGTTTTGGTCAAGTACCCTTAAGTATCCAACACTTAGTCTCCTTGGTAACTTAAATTATGGGGAAAAAAATTCTCTAAAGTAAAAAAGGAGCAAACCTAACCCCCAACAGGGTGTTTTGGGATGGGTTTGCTTCCCCGGAAGCCCTGGGCAGCAGGATTCAGTGGGGCTGTGCCTTCCCTTGCACCAGGGCCATTGGTGAGCTTTGATGGTGCGTTAACAAAAGATATTCCCATGGGGATAGTGAAAGACTGAACAGAGATAACAGATAATACCCCACCTGTTTTTTAACAGCTGGCTTGTTATCAGAGAAGGTAGTTACCCCCTCAATTCTGGAATTACAACAGATAAGAAAAACAAAACCTTTGGCCATCTCTTTGTTTTGGTCAAGTACCCTTAAGTATCCAACACTTAGTCTCCTTGGTAACTTAAATTATGGGGAAAAAAATTCTCTAAAGTAAAAAAGGAGCAAACCTAACCCCCAACAGGGTGTTTTGGGATGGGTTTGCTTCCCCGGAAGCCCTGGGCAGCAGGATTCAGTGGGGCTGTGCCTTCCCTTGCACCAGGGCCATTGGTGAGCTTTGATGGTGCGTTAACAAAAGATATTCCCATGGGGATAGTGAAAGACTGAACAGAGATAACAGATAATACCCCACCTGTTTTTTAACAGCTGGCTTGTTATCAGAGAAGGTAGTTACCCCCTCAATTCTGGAATTACAACAGATAAGAAAAACAAAACCTTTGGCCATCTCTTTGTTTTGGTCAAGTATGCTTAAGTATCCAACACTTAGTCTCCTTGGGGAAAAAATTCTTTAAAGTAAAAAAAGGAGCAAACCTAACCCCCAACAGAGTGTTTTGGGATGGGTTTGCTTCCCTGGAGGCCTGGGGCAGCAGGATTCAGTTGGGCTGTGCTTTCTCTTTCACCAGGGCTCCATGTGTGTCTACAAAGTGCCACTCCCCGATGATGTCACCAAGGAGGCAGGATACGACCCCACCTTTGGGATGTTCCAGGGGATCCCCAGCAACGACCCCATCAACGTGCTGGTCCGAGTCTACATCGTGAGGGTGAGTGGGGATTTGGGGTGTGACAGACTCCCTTCGACCCGGACCTGGTCCTGGTGTCGGAGTGATGGTGGGATTCAGCTCCAGCACATCACAACCCAGGATTGTCTTGGTTTGTAAAGACAAGTGTCTGCCAGGGAGAGGTCAGAGCTTTCCCTGGAATGGAGAATGTAAACCCCTCTCTCTGAGTTATTATAGTTTTGAAATTATGGGGCTTTCAGGCAAAGATGTGGGACTAGGAATAGCAGTTCTTTAGTAGGAAAATTAAAAATAAAAATGTAGCAGTACAAAAAAAAACAACCAAAAAAACACACCAACAACCACTTGAGACAATCAGAATAAAACCTGACACCCTGTTGATCAGGCTGTTGGTGTCAGTCCAATCAAGTCCTCCTGCAGTGACAGATGTGGTTCTGTTGGAGCAGAGATGATCCTGCAGAAGGGTCCAGTGATGGTGAGATAGGTCTGGTCTCCCTCTGGGAATCCAGTGCAAACAGGCTTTGAATTCCACCCCTGAATCCTTGGCTGCTGTGGACTGCACTGACCCATCCCATCTGCTCCCTCCAGGCCACGGATCTCCACCCAGCTGACATCAACGGGAAAGCCGATCCCTACATCGCCATCAAGCTGGGCAAGACGGACATCAAGGACAAGGAGAACTACATCTCCAAGCAGCTGAACCCCGTCTTTGGGAAGTGAGTTCTGTCGTGGTTTGAAAGCAAAATGAGTGAGAGGCTCCAAGTCAGAAATACAGTTTAATAAGAAGAAAGAAAAAAAAAGTAAAATAAAATAGATGCAATAACACAAAAGAGCACTGACAGAGTCAGAATACAACCTGAGCAGGGGGGTGGGAGCAGTCCAGGTGAGCGGCTCTTCCTGAAGCAGTGATCCCACAGAAAGGTCTGGGAGCTCTGCTCCTCTGGGAATCCAGTGGGTCAGGGCTGTTTGTCCTGTCCCAAATCCCAGATTCTCTCCAGGTGGGAATGCTTGGCTCCTCCCCCTGGGCATTGGGAGCATCTCCCAATGGGATGAGGAGTCGTGCAGTGGCTCCTTGATGGCCCATTAAACAGAGAGAGCTCCTGGAGGGAGTTCCCTGTGAGTCCTGGGCAAGGCATTGATGGGCCATGAGCAGAAGAGCCCAAAGGAGGGGCCTGGGAAAACACTGCCCCACCTGGTTCCA
>SWJQ01001226.1:30564-46064 GCA_007252995.1 Zosterops borbonicus | reverse complement strand
GCTTCTGTTGGAATCATATTGATTTTTGTGTTTCAGTAGCCCATTTTCCCCCTGCAACCTCTGTCAAGGAAAACTTAAAGGAGAGACATGGACAAGACACCAAATTGAGTTATTGTTCAGAGGTCGTTTCCTTTTTCTTTTTTCTCCCCTCTGCCCTCATCATTATTTTATACACAACATCTTTAGAAAAGCAAAGATAACCTTCTCTAAAGCAAATCACCTTTTTAGGAGGTTCTTGTTTCTGAGTATATATGTTTGTTTTCCCAAAACCCTGGCCAAATTTGACCACAGCATCATCAGTAATGAACATCACAGGAGCATTTTTCTGTTGGTGTTGATAAAAGAGCAGCAGTGCACACCAGGAAACAGAAATATGCACAGCTGAGAGGAAACCCAGATTCTGGATTCCTATGGTTTCCTCATAAAAAGATTCTAAAAGTCACTCAAAAGACTAAAAAAGGTCACTCACTTGCCACACTTCTTCCTGAACTGCCGCTCTATGCCTTCGGGTCTGGGGACAGAGGCAGTGCTTGAGCAGAGCACACGGACACAGGGTCTCCGTGCCTGGCTGGTGGCTCCCAGCTGGGCAGGGAGGGCAGCCCCTTCCCCGGGCCTGGGGCTCAGAGGGACGGGGGATGCAGAGGCCAGGCCCACCTGCACAGGAAGACGCTCTCCTCCTTCTCGGCGTTGCAGAACTTATGGGCGTGCTTGGCCGCGTCCATCACGAGGCCGCGGTCCCGCGGCCGCATCGGCAGCTTCTCCAGCTGGCAATCTGCGGGGAGCGGCGAGGCCGGGCTGGCGGCGGGGCCGGGCGGGCACCCCCGCCGGGATCCCCGAATCCGCAACCTCCCTCCGCACCCCGCATCCCGAACCTGCACCCACACCCCGCCGCCGCCTTCTCGGGCCCTCTGCGCCGCCGGGCCGCGGCCTACCCCTGCCCTCGGCTCACCGAGCACCAGCACCATCTGCCCGCACAGGCAGTAGTAGACATGCAGCGGCTTCTCCCCATCATCGTACTCCTCGCGGTCGCAGGTATTGGAGCACACGACGGACCGCGACACTACCTTGGGCATGGCGGCGGCGGGCTCGGAGCCGCCTGGCCCGGCCCCCGTGCGCCCGGCCCCGCCCGCCGGGGCGGCTCCGCGGGGCTCCCGGCTCTCCTGTGCCCCAAAAGGCCGGACACTGGACAAGGCTCTTCTTGACAAGCACCCAGAGCTCACACGGTTCTTACTGCACAGGCTGGTATAGCGGGAAAGATCCGGAACGGCAGATTCGCAGTGCGGCCATGATAACAATGTTAACTTTCTTTCACTGGATTTTCTCCCGTGTCTTTCTTCAGCCGCCTCCCCACACAGCTGGATTATATGAAATTACAAGTGAAGATAAACTCGAGAAACAGAGCCCAGCCAGCCTGCTTTACATGACAGCGGAGAGATTCTTTATTCCCAAAAGCTGTTAAAGAAACGTAGAAAATAGCTTATTTTTCCCTTGGAAAACACTCTCAGGGGAAGCAGAAAACGCGGTGTAGCAGGTTGTGCTGGTTTTGACAGCAATGGAGTTAATTTTCTTCACAGTAGCTGGTATGGGGCTGTGGTTTGGATTTGTGCTGGAAGCAGTGCTGATAATTCAGATGTTTTTATTACTGCTGAGCAGGGTTTACCCTGAGCCAAGGCCTTCTCTGCTCCTCATCCCACCCCAGCAGCGAGAGGCTGGGGGTGCACAAGGAGCTGGGAGGGGGCACAGCCAGGACAGCTGATCGCAGCTGATCCAAAGGATATCCCAGACCATATGGTCTCATGCTCAGCAATATATCTGGGGGAGAAGGAGGGAAGAGGGGGCATTTAGAATTATGGTGTTTGTCTTCCCAAGACACCGTCACGTGTGATGGAGCCCTGCCTGTCCTGGGGAAGTGGGGAATGAGCTCCTTGTTTTGGTTCGTTCGTGCACCTGGCCTTTGCTTTCACTATTGAACTGTTTCGATCCCAACTCGCAGCGCCGCTGCCGCACCGCCCCCTCCGTGACACCGCTGTTCACGTCACACCCCCGCCCTCCGCCGCCGTTGGTACCGCCCCCCAGGCACCGCCCCCTGCCGTGGTGGTAGAGGCTGGGCCGGAGGCTCAGCCACATCCGGCTACGCCCCCCTCTCCCCGCGCCGTTGGTACATCCCGAGACCGTCCGGCTGTCGCCGCAGGAGTCGGTGCCGCCCAGACCCCCCCTCCCCCCCCCCCCCCACCCGCCGGAGTGGTGGAGGCCGCGATCGCTCCTGTCCGTCAGCGCCGCCGCCGCCTCAGTCGGAGCTAGAACTTCAGCCGCGCCCGGCGCTCCCTCCGGCAGTGTATGCCTGAGCTATAACCCTCAGCCCGCCATGTCCACTCCGGCCCGTAGGCGCCTCATGCGGGACTTCAAGAGGTACTGAGGCCGCGGGACGAGGGTAAAGCGGCGGGCGGGCGGGAGGAGGACGAAGGGCCGAGCGCTACCGGGGGAGGAGGGGGCAGCACAACATGGCGGCGGGGTAAGGCGCGCTCCGCTGATTGCGTAGCGCGGGCGGCGCTGCCTGGCGCGGGTTACGCCGTTTCCGCAGGCGGCGTCCTGGGTTATGCCGTTTGCGCAGCGCGGGGGGTGCGGGACGCGCTCACCGTCCCTGTGCCCCGCAGACTGCAGGAGGATCCCCCGGCCGGGGTGAGCGGGGCCCCCTCTGAGAACAACATCATGGTGTGGAACGCCGTCATCTTCGGGTGAGTCGGCAGGGAAGGGGGCGACGGGCCGCGGGGGCCGCTCAGCCGGCGGGGAGTTGGAGCTGGTCTGCCAGCGGGATAACGCTGTGCTTTGCTTTCCCTTCTCCAGGCCCGAGGGGACTCCTTTCGAGGACGGTAAGTGCGGCGTGCGGGGCTGGTGTTTGGCTTTCTCGGGGTAAACTGCTGCGGTTTGACACGGCCTTGGTGTCACTACCGTAGACTCTGCAACACGTGTGGGCCTGGGGATGGCGGGGGGCGTGGGTGCATGTTCATCTGACCTGACCACACACGTGTGTGCCTGATTTATGTAAATATTAATTTTCTAATCCTACTCTCAGAAAGTGTTGTAGATTTAAATTGCTATGTTTACTTACAGAAACATACAAATTAGCTTGTACAGTCTTGCTTGTAATTGCTACATCTATTATAAGTAATTTTAAGGATCTCTACAAACTTTTCTGTTGAACTCTGGATCATGTTTTTAAGGACATTCATGTTTGGGTAACCATCAATAACTTGGTATAGAACTGTTGTCTTTTGTTGGAGTTCTGTATTTTTTCTGATGCTGCAAGTGTTTTGTGAGCAAGTTCCAACATGAGCCAGCTGAAGTAGGAAATGGGCTGAATATTTAAAGAAGTTCAGAAGAGTGCCTTTTTCTTGTAATTTTTGTTCTGTTACAATTGGTATAATTCAGGGCTTAAGGTTTAAAATACTTTCTTTTTAAGTTTAAAAGCTGACTAAATAGGTCCTGGTGACATACCTGTAGTTTCCATCTGGTCTTACTGACTTTGATAGGTTTACTGATGCTGTATGAGTACTTAAGCATCTTGTGCAATCCTGGTAGACATGAAATACTGTCTAACTGAAATCAGTGATGCATTTTTTTTAATACTTTCAGTGTAGGCTATAATTAATCTTAGATCTCCATGACTCATGATAAAAGCATAGGAAAAACTCCTCAACTCTTATGTTGTTCTTGGCTAACTCCCTTGTCTTTGTTTATTCTTGGTGTTTGCACCTGTGGATGTGCCTCTAAATTGCAGATTGTATTTCTCTGTGACGATTTTGAAGAGTTTAAATATATCAGGCCCAAGAAAACTCTAAAGACTCACTTCTTTTTAATGTATTTCATTAGTTTAAAAATTTGCTGGAGTAGCTGCTTCAGCAGTCTAATGTTTAGAACTTGGACTTAAAGCATTGCATAATAGAACAGCTAGACTAAATGTATTTTGCGGTCTCATCTGGTAACCCTTAAAGAAGGGCTCACTTAAACTTCTGTGGGGGTTGCTAGAGCTGCTTAGGCTCTTGGAGCACTGCTGCTAATCGAGTGATTCACTGTTTGGAGCAGAAAGCTGTCTCCTTGCAGTGTGCTAAAATGCAGGTTCTTGCCATGCTCAGGCTTTTCCAGCTCAGCATGTGGTTAACAGATGCTATAAGGGCTTTTTTTTCCCCATTTATTTCCATTTAGCTGCAGAAGGTTGAGGACTGTTTTTGAGAGCCTTGACATTGATTTCCTCTGTGCTTTCTGAAGCAGCATTGTGTCTTTATCTTGGATACTGACAATATGTTGCGCTCACAGCAGTTTGAAGTTCAGCTTGAGGCTGCTGCTGTCCTGCTTTGGTTGATGTCATAATGTAATCTCAGGTTGTGATGGGTTGCCCTTTTCTTAGCAAAGTCTGTTTTTTCACACTGTGTGCTCAGGAAAACATGTCTTGTGTTGCAGGATATCTGCTTCTCTCTTCTCCTCTGGATGTATCTTACCTTACTAGATAAAGCACTAAGTGGTGCCTGGAGATAGGGCTTGTTGGTGCCTCAGCTGTGCTTTCCCATTCAGTGAGTAGAGTAGCACAGTTAAGATAATGGTAGTGCAGTTCAGCTTCATGTAGGTAAGAGTAAGGAAATTTTAATTTAACAGCATGTTAGTTTGGACTTGCTTTGCAGCTGCACAGGCCCTTATGACTCAAAGGTTCACTGAAACTATAATCTTTCTCATGAAGCCTTTGCCAGTCAGTGTTCTTTTTAATTTTTAGGAACTTTCACTCCATGGTGATACTGTAAAATTTCAGACAGCTTAGTTCTGGTAAAATTAGCCTGTGAAATTTGGGGGAGTTTGTTATTCTAGAGGTATAATAATGCCAACATCATGAGAGTTACTGTTCTTTATCCTCGTTCTGGTGAGGCCCTTCTCTGCTTGCAGCTTCTGAGGTGTCGTAGTTTGTCTGGGCTGCAAACCTGAAGTTGAAACACATTTGTTTATTTGCTGTGCAGCATTCTGCAGCTGATATCACTCTTTTTCCGCCCCCCAGACTTTGGAGGGTGTTTTCACAACTCGGTGTGCAGGCTGGCTCAGCTTAGGAGCAACCACTAATTTAGATCAGCAGCATAAATTCCATCTTCTGGTTTAAGAGGATTTGATTGCAGGTGTCTGCAGTAGGACTCTGGGGATATTTATCGTGCCCTTCACCATTCTTTATGTGTGTGGCATCTAAATTGGTAATGCTGGCACATCCATGGAAATCCAGGCTGTCCCAGTCCTTTAAACCTGTTTCTCTGAAACTGGATGATGATACTATGGTTAGTGTAGGATTCCTGGCTTGAAGAGATTTAAGTAGTTCAGCTATTGTGGTATCCTGCCTTGCTGAGATTCTGCAGGAGGCTTGAACAGAGAACACAAGGCATTTGTCTTCTGTGTGGTTTATGCCTTGCTTATGGAATATGGATCCTGTATCCTTGTGTAGGAGTGAAAGAGCTCATCCCTGCTTTTTGGGCAGTGGAACGGAGGGGTTGCTCTTGGGGGCACCAGTGAGGGGGCCCTGCAGGGACACAGGCTCTGCTCTCTGCAGTTGCTGGGGCTGGTGCACAAGCCGTGCAGAAGCCTCTCTTGGCTGTGTCAGGGTCTCAAATCCTGAGGTGGAAGTGATCAACAAGGTAAGTACAGGGAAGAAAAGAGAATGTTCTTCTAAGATTAGTGGTGATCCCAATATCAATAATGACTGTAAATATGTTCAATGTCTATCTAGGGTAAGTTGTGAGAAATATCAGTTGAAAGCATTAAAATTAGCGACAGAAGGGACTGGACACTGAAGGCCTCATCCCCAGCAGTGTGTTGTGATACCTGTTGTGGGCTTTCAGTGTGAGTGACCCTTGGACTTTGGTGCATCAAATCTCTGGATTTGTCCTTTAATAAAGCTCAATAGTGAGGGTTTGCATACTGTGGAGCATTTCCAAAGAGCCATTGCCACTCTGGGCCCTGACTTGGAAATCTGACTAGGTAGATACTCCAGCTGGATATTGCTCCAGATGAGCCCTTTGGTCAGATTTGTGTTAAAAGTAGTGCTGTCCTGTCTCTGGTGGGACAATAGCTTCCCTTTCTTTCAGTAGTTTTAAATAGATTCTAAGACCAAACTGCTTCTGTTACTGTCAAACCTGTGTGATGGTTTGTGCTTGGTTTTCAGCCTACTGCTTGCTTAGTCATTCCAGCCTCAGGAGGAGGCTACTGAGAATCAAAACTGGGGCAGGGAGAGCTGAGAATATCTAGAGTCAAATCTCTAAGCATTTGGTTCTAAGGGGCTGATGTCTGCAGCTGGTAGAAGTTGTTACTAACTTCCCAGTCCTGGGTTTCAAGCTGATCTCAGACCTGGCTCTGTGCCTCTGGACTAAAGCTGGAGTAAACTTGAAAACCCCACTGCAGACTTCCACTAATTTGAACAATCCTAACTCTACTGTTCTGGCTTGTTTGTTTCACAGTGAGATAGCATAGTGTTGGCTCTCTGCTGTTACATTGTTAGGCTGCTAATAAAAAAACTAAACAATGCATAAATGTATTTTTAGGGTGTTGAAACTTCCCAATGCTTTAGGGAAAGTGCTAAAGCATCTGTGCTGTGTCTTCATTTGCTAACTGGAATGTCAAAGCAATGACCTTCATTTCTTGCAACTCAGTATTACAGTTTATCTCCTTATAAAGAAAGGAGTCCCTGGGAAATCTTGCAGGTCCTTGCTGATCTTAAAAAGAAAAAATGGAAAACCAAAAATCTGTTCTCTCGCATACAGTTGTTGGCGCATGTTTGTCAGCCAAACAAAGGAATTGCTTCATTACATTAGTGCTGGAAAACTCCCTCACAGTAGGAAGCAAGGGCATTGAGCATGGGAGGAACAGGGGGAACCTGACTCATCACTGATACATAAAGATGCCCTTTCAAAAAAGGCAGTATGCCCCACCAGCAGCTTGTTCCAGCTGTTACTGTCAGGTGCAGTCCTTCTACAGGAGAGCTGTATATTTATATGAAGGTGCTTCAGATATTTCTCTCCTGGGCATACCCAGGAACATCCCAAGCTGCCTCTGGGGTTGGTTGCTCTTGGTGGTAGCGTGGTTGGGAGGAGCTCACATGGTCTGCAGTGGAGTGGGCAGAGTTCCTTGGTTACCGAGCTGAATCAGAAATAGTCTTAAATCCCCTGAACCCATATGTGCAGCTTAGTTGACAGACTTCTTATTCTCAGATTGTCATAGCCTNAATATCAGTTGAAAGCATTAAAATTAGCGACAGAAGGGACTGGACACTGAAGGCCTCATCCCCAGCAGTGTGTTGTGATACCTGTTGTGGGCTTTCAGTGTGAGTGACCCTTGGACTTTGGTGCATCAAATCTCTGGATTTGTCCTTTAATAAAGCTCAATAGTGAGGGTTTGCATACTGTGGAGCATTTCCAAAGAGCCATTGCCACTCTGGGCCCTGACTTGGAAATCTGACTAGGTAGATACTCCAGCTGGATATTGCTCCAGATGAGCCCTTTGGTCAGATTTGTGTTAAAAGTAGTGCTGTCCTGTCTCTGGTGGGACAATAGCTTCCCTTTCTTTCAGTAGTTTTAAATAGATTCTAAGACCAAACTGCTTCTGTTACTGTCAAACCTGTGTGATGGTTTGTGCTTGGTTTTCAGCCTACTGCTTGCTTAGTCATTCCAGCCTCAGGAGGAGGCTACTGAGAATCAAAACTGGGGCAGGGAGAGCTGAGAATATCTAGAGTCAAATCTCTAAGCATTTGGTTCTAAGGGGCTGATGTCTGCAGCTGGTAGAAGTTGTTACTAACTTCCCAGTCCTGGGTTTCAAGCTGATCTCAGACCTGGCTCTGTGCCTCTGGACTAAAGCTGGAGTAAACTTGAAAACCCCACTGCAGACTTCCACTAATTTGAACAATCCTAACTCTACTGTTCTGGCTTGTTTGTTTCACAGTGAGATAGCATAGTGTTGGCTCTCTGCTGTTACATTGTTAGGCTGCTAATAAAAAAACTAAACAATGCATAAATGTATTTTTAGGGTGTTGAAACTTCCCAATGCTTTAGGGAAAGTGCTAAAGCATCTGTGCTGTGTCTTCATTTGCTAACTGGAATGTCAAAGCAATGACCTTCATTTCTTGCAACTCAGTATTACAGTTTATCTCCTTATAAAGAAAGGAGTCCCTGGGAAATCTTGCAGGTCCTTGCTGATCTTAAAAAGAAAAAATGGAAAACCAAAAATCTGTTCTCTCGCATACAGTTGTTGGCGCATGTTTGTCAGCCAAACAAAGGAATTGCTTCATTACATTAGTGCTGGAAAACTCCCTCACAGTAGGAAGCAAGGGCATTGAGCATGGGAGGAACAGGGGGAACCTGACTCATCACTGATACATAAAGATGCCCTTTCAAAAAAGGCAGTATGCCCCACCAGCAGCTTGTTCCAGCTGTTACTGTCAGGTGCAGTCCTTCTACAGGAGAGCTGTATATTTATATGAAGGTGCTTCAGATATTTCTCTCCTGGGCATACCCAGGAACATCCCAAGCTGCCTCTGGGGTTGGTTGCTCTTGGTGGTAGCGTGGTTGGGAGGAGCTCACATGGTCTGCAGTGGAGTGGGCAGAGTTCCTTGGTTACCGAGCTGAATCAGAAATAGTCTTAAATCCCCTGAACCCATATGTGCAGCTTAGTTGACAGACTTCTTATTCTCAGATTGTCATAGCCTGAGGAGAAGGGCTAAAATAACTTATGTTTGTGCAGGCTGTTAAAATGGTTGGATTGAGACTCAACTACAGTCTGTTTCTGCTTATTCAGTCTTTCTCTAAAGATGACCAGTTAGTGTGAAGTAAATGGTCAGGTTTATACTTTAAAGTGTCAGATTTGGATGCTGCATTCAATACTACTTTTCTGCAAGACCTGATTTACCTTACAGTTGTTGAGAAACATGACTTTTTTCTTTTTTAATTTAGAGGAAATAAATTACAAGGTCCTTGCCATGACAGCGTATTCCATAGATAGGACTCACCAAATGATGTTGTGTTACACAGATGGTTCTACACCCGCTGCTGTTGTTTGTACAGTGTACTGAGATTAGGCTCTCTGGAAGAAAACCCTAAGGGCAGATTTATTTCCCTACATTAACCTTTTGATTGGTTTTGGCAATAAAAATAAGTCACAGGAAATACTCTTGTACCAGTACTGTCTGGAACTTCATGATTAACTCCATGAGAGTAAAGGAATTGCTGTGGGATTGCACAATGTGTCTTCCATATCCAACAAGCCTGTGTGAGCACAATAGTGTCTGTGTATTGTGGGGTGTCACGATCCGCTAATACAAGCAGGGGTCATGATGGTTCGTTAACTGATCTCAGAGTGCAAAAACAACACAGAGGGGATTTCAGTATTAATCAAAACAAATGCACCTTTATTGAGTGCCAACAGCAAATGCAAGGAAATAAAGTAGAGAGAGCAAAAGGGGAGGGTAATAGCTACCAAGGAGAGACGAAATCTTCGTGATCCGGCCAATAGATCCATCTTCTTCCGTGGGGAGATCTCAAAGTCTTTGGTTAACTCAGGGGTCTTTTATAGTCTTTTTGAGGTCCCCTGGGAGGGGGGGGACAGGACAGTGGAGAAGTCCATTGCAAACAAGTACAGACATGCCAGTTCCGAACAGGACAAGCCCGTCCCAGCAGTGAGCAGGACCCATTGTTTCAGGACTGATTCCCATGGGAAACCAGTCTTGGTCCAGTGAACACACCTGCAGGCAACACTTGGCAAACATCCTACTTCAGTCAAGCCAGCGCCCCTGTGTTAGAATTTTAAGGGTCTCAGTCCTTGGGGGGCTTCAATATTTGTCCTTGACGGCAATTGTGAGGCAAATGAGGGATCTTCAGACCATCTCTTACATGGGGGTTGCTACTTACTCATCCCTTGTGCAAATTCATGCTTATCTCTTTCAACTCCAGGAACTTTCAAACTTACAATAGAATTCACAGAAGAATACCCGAATAAGCCACCTACTGTCAGATTTGTCTCTAAAATGTTTCATCCAAATGGTAAGTACTTACACAGTGCCTGGGTTTATTTTTGCTGTTTTGTTGGAGGTTTGGTGGGGGCGGGAAGAGAAGGCTGGGGTGTTTTTTGTTATAGCTTGCTGTATAAAAGGTCTACTTATAAAAGTTTTCACTGTCTACTAAGGCAGCAAAATTGCAGTGTGGTTGTGTCATTTTGGTAAGGATGGATATGTGAGCAGTGCTCAGGCTTGAAAAGAAGGGGGCAATAAAAGGAGCCTTATCTTTCAGGTGTTACAGCACAGTACTGAGACACTCAACTGCCTGTTAAGCCTTACAGAAGAATTTTTTGTACTTAAATAGCAGTACTTTGGGCTGTCTGTATGTATTGTAGACATAGCATAGTGACACCGGTGAATGCAGCTGTCTTCTATCACTTTTCTTCCCCAAAATGCCTGTAAGAATGATATACCATGAAATATAGTGTTAGGGTCCAGCTATAGCCAGTGACAGTAAGATTCTTTAATTAATCCCCTTCCTTGGTAGCTAAAAGCTGGAGAGGTATTCCTTGCATCCAAACAAATACTAGCTTTGTGCAGAAATACCAGAAACCTTCCAACATGGGAAGTGTGGGTACAGTGCAGAGAGGGAAGGTTCTCCTGTAGCTGCTGTAAGGTGACTGGACTGTTGTAGAGACTTAATGGAGAAACTTTCAGTGTGAACAACTGTTTGTGGGTGTTCTTTGGTTCATTTCTGGGTAGCTAAATTTTTTTGCCTTAAAATCTATTCATGGTTTTCCACAGTGGTAGTTGCAATGATACAGAGAAGTTTGTGAGAGAATAACCAGGGGTTGAGTTTAAATACTTCAGGCTTCTGTTGGTGAGGAGCTTCACTGCTTCCTATCTACAGGCCTGTTTGCAGGATTTCAGCCTCAGACACTATGGACTGTTGCAGTGTGTCTGTACATAGGTTTTCAGGATTGGGCAATACTAGGGAGAAAAGCCAGTAGCTGTATAAGTTGTGGTTTAAGCTGGTTTTTTTTACCCTTTCCAGTCTATGCAGATGGTAGTATATGTCTGGATATCCTTCAGAATCGCTGGAGCCCCACTTATGATGTCTCCTCCATCTTAACATCCATACAGGTAAAAGAACTCTACATGAGGAGACAGAATGACATTAGGATGCTTGGACAAAAACAGATCAGGGAACTTTTTTTCCCCTCTCCTAAGAGTCAGTATAGCAGCTATACCTTGATATTGGCAAAGTGTGAATCCTTCCCATGTGTAAACTGGCCAGGCAGTGACACAGGTGGTCACTGCAGGGTCCCACCAGCGATGCATTGCTTGGCTGTCACAGTAAGTCACCTGCACTGTGCAGGGGTGATGCTGGTGGCCAAAGGCTCTAAAGCCTTCCAGGTGCAGGGATGCAGTGTGCTGCACCTGGACTAACATCTCTGCTCTGACTAGTATGTATAGTTTAGAGAATGTGTTGGAAAACTGTACTTTGCAGTGCCTAAGGATCTTTTTCTCTTTGCACAGTCCCTATTGGATGAGCCAAATCCAAACAGCCCAGCAAACAGCCAGGCAGCTCAGCTATACCAGGAGAATAAGCGGGAATATGAAAAACGGGTTTCTGCAATAGTAGAACAGAGCTGGCGTGACTGTTGACCCAGGATGATGCAAATGAACACTGTTGATGAAGAAAATAAAGTGTCCGAGTCATCTTTTTCCTCCTAGCATTTACTTTGCAAGCAAAATAGCTGTTGTGCTGTTGCCACCCTCCCTTGCTGAAGCTGCTTCTCCTTGGACATCAGAATGCACCCACTTTGAAGTCAAACGTTCTGTACTTGGGTTACTTGCAAAAGAGTTACTGATGCTGAATTCATTTTCTTTGGTCTCCCTCCAGTCTTAGGGCAGTATTGTGCATTTCTGTAGTGTACACTAAGCTTTGAATTGTAATTGTGTTATACACAGTGATGCTTATGTGTAGCTTGATAAAAGGGATGTTTATAAACATACACATTTTTTAACTGATATTAACTAAAGTGCTGATGTGTCCAGGCTGGTCACTTACCTCTACTATTGGTTTAGACCCCACTGCGTTTGTAAGTACTGGGTGAAGAAATCATCTTTTGTTTCCCTTTTGTATTGGTTTATCAACTCCTTCACTGATGTTAAAAAAATCAACTCTTCAATTCATTCCAATTCAAAGATTTAGTAAGACCCTGGAATGCTTGCTACTTCTGCACTTCACATGCAAGATTTATGTACAGATCTACATAAATCACTATGGCTGTGGTACTTGGATCTTTGCTGAGAGGGTGAGAAACAAGCCCTTTTTATTTTAATTACTGTTTTAAAGGACATGCCTACAGAAACTATCAGTAGGTTTCTATAGTCCTGTCACCGAGGCATTACTGGACAAAACCAGGTAGAGCTGTGGTACTAGGCAAAAGGCCTTCCACATTAAAAAAGAGGTAAAACCTGACCTGTTCCAGCAATGGAATTACTCTCCTTCGGTGTCTTTCTCCTCCCCCTTTAGCTGAGAAAGATAAGTTATTTGGGATCTAACTTTGTCTTGTGGAAAGTTTGAATTAAGTCCATGGTAGGCACTCGAGTCTCTGCAGTTTCTGCTCTTTGTAGATGACCACGTGGTTTGTGTGAGCTACTGCTGCATGCTTGAGTTTGTTCCCTTGAGTTTTATGAAAGTATTTTTTCAATTCTGAAAAAAACATTTGTAAGTCCAGTCACTTTTTTTGTAAGGCAAGTTTGTACCTTTGGATACAGAACCTTAGGCAGCAGTGTGGGACGGAACCTGCAATTGTGTTGTCCACTGTTCCAGTGTCTTTTGTGTGTACATTGGTCTGTTAGTTGAAAAGTATAACTTTGCACAAGTAACCCATGTAAGAAACTGTACATTTTTCAAAAGTTGTAAATAAAGTGTAACCTTAGTGCTTATTGTATAATTAGGCAAGAACTGTATAACTGTGCTTATTTAACTGGGCTGCCAGCAGTTGGGTGTGGGTTGAAGCTCCAGCACTGTGCAATACTTCCTCCTCTGGGCAGCAGGGGGGGGAGAGGTGTGCCTGGGGTAGTGCAGGGGAGGGGCAGTGGAGGAGACAGGGCTGGCTGCACCTGTAGGAACGCCAGGGCAGGGACTGGGCTGGGGACAAAAAGGAGCCTGTGACCCTGAGTTAGCTACAGCAACTTTGTGAACTCAGTCGATACAGGAATCGCATTTATTTTCCTCCTGTCTGAGCAGGTGGAGAACAGGATTGATGATGAGTGGCAGATAACAAAAGCTGGTTCTGTTGCTGAGCTCCACAATTATAAGCAGCTGGGCTCTTTCAAAAAAATTAATGCAGATTTGTGCTTCAGGGACAACAGCTTGTACTCCAGAACAGCCTTGTGTCTTACGTGGAGCAGCTGTAATGCCTGCTGCAGGCACAACCCTTTCAGAGGGGACCAAGTCCCTCTAAGGCCACAGAGGCCCTTGTAGCAGTCTCACCATTCTTGTGTGTTTCACTAGTTTAAAAAACCTCAAAACAATGGAGTGGACTCTTAGGGCAGCCAGAAATGAGCAGCACAGAGGTGCCAAAGAAAATCAATCCCACCTTCAGCCTTGCTCAGGCAAGGCCTTTATGCACAGACTCCATCATAGCCCCCGTGGTGCCTCTCCTGAAGGCTGAGGCTCTGCAGCCCCCCTGGGATCAGCAATGCTGCCATGTAAGGCCCTAGCAGCCAAACCCAGAGCCCCCCACCAGGTCCTGCACAGGCACTGTGTGTGGCAGGAGTCAGCTACAACCCAGGACATGAAAGAAAACATCCTGCACAGACTGTCTGGGCCAGCTGCCCCTGCTGAGATACAGTGACTACAGCTAGGCTCCACCTCTCCCAAAAGAGGCCTTTTTCATCTTGAATACCAGTGATGCTCTTACTGCCTTCCTTGGCATCACCAAGCTCTAACAACCTGGGGCAAACCCAAGTTAGGGAGGAGGAGCTTCACTTCTTCTTTCCCTAGAAAGTACCAGGCTTCTTCCACTCCTACAGCACCATTTGCTAGAGCCCAGTGTTCTTGAGAGCAGAATTCAAACATAGGGAGAAGAAATAATGCACAAAAAATAACCCCAAACAAAATGGAAAAAACCTACTTTCAGAATTAACTGCCATATTTTTTTCTCAGCAGCAGCAAGTTGTTACTCAGCAGGCCAAGCAGGCAGAAGCTCTGCTGCAGCCAGGCAGAGAGGAGAGGATGCTTGACCTCTGCTTCCTGAGTTCCACCTGCCAGGGCAGTCTCTCCTGTTCCTCAGCACCCTGCAGGGATGAAAATCCCTCCAACTGCTCACCACCAGGACATTCTGAGGTTAGGCATCCTCACCTCAGCCCTGAGAGGATTTAAAAACAAAGCAGAACAAGAGGTGGGAAAAAAGGTAGAGGAGGGTGTAATGATTTGGAGAGGCAAATATAAGCAGCAGAAAACTGAAGGTGGTGTCTGAGACATGGCAACAGGAGACCAGACAAAAACACTGCATTAGGACTGGCTTAGCAGTACAGGGTCATCTGCAGACCCCACTACTGACAGAATAACCAGCATTTCTAGGCATGCTTCACTCCTGGCTCTTCCAAGGTCAATTGTTATCCTTTAAGCTTCCCAAGCATGAAGAGCTCCAAGGCTCACAGAGCACTGTGTCCTGTAACCCTGCCGGCAGAGCAGCACAGATGGAGGTCAGAAGCTGCTTCCCTGTAAAGGAGGGAAGCACTCTGGCCTCCCAGTGGCATAAGCTGACCCTGGAGAGCTTCCACACTCACACATGGTCAGAGCAAGGCCAGAAGTTTCCTGGGGAATTGCATTCACTAGACACAAGCACCGGTACAGGGATGAAGCAGAGAAATAACCAGGCACAGATTTGGTTTTGTTCAGGATTAGAGAGTTAAAAGTAAAACTCCAAGTAAAAAAATAAGTTATATAACAGTCCCCACAAGCTACATGAGCAACTTTGAGCGTGGGCTCTGCATTTACCTCCAGTTTTTATATTTCACACTTCACCATGGTATCTGCACATGTTAACTGTTCTCCAAGGTAGAAACATGCTGGAATTCTCTCAGTCCCATTCGCTGGCAATGAAGGTGCCCTTCAGTGATTCTCAGAATGGGAGACTCAAGGTAGAAATCTATGAATAAAACTACCACTAAACTGGTTAAGGTTTACATACTGTACATACACACAGCAGAGACAAGACCTTGATATATGTTTTTTCTCAAGAATAATCAAGTTTTCACACTTTTTTTAATACAAAGTGTGACAAAACCTTTTTTTTTTCAGAAATAAAACTTTGTCATTAATACCAATTTTACATACAAGTTTATGCCCCCAGACTGCATTTCCTTTGCTTTTTAATTTTTTTTTAAAAAGGGGGGTTTTTTCCTTCCTTGCTCAAGAAGAATAAGAGACCTATAATTTTAAATTATGTCAGATTTCTTCTTGTTGGGCATG
>SWJQ01001226.1:2706-28284 GCA_007252995.1 Zosterops borbonicus | reverse complement strand
TACTCCACCGTCATCTTGTTGAACTGGGCGGTGTCGTTGAGGGTACACACCGGGTTACTGGAGTTCTCATAGATCACCAAGTCCTTCAGGTCCTTCTTCCTCCCGGAGCCCCGCGACGAGCAGCCCACTTTCTGCACCTGGGTCACTTTGAGGGATGCTATATTTGACTGCATCTTCTGCAGGATTTTCAGTGCCTCCTCAGCTGCTGCGTGCTTGCTGGTCTTTTTAGTGCCAAATCCCTCGGCCAGGCAGTGATCTTGGAGATACACCTGACAACGCCACGAGCGGTTGGGCATTAATTCATACTTATATTCAACAGACATTTTGTTATATGAGGCAGAATTGTTAAGTATTCCTATTGCATCACTGGCATTCTCTGTGAGGACAAAACTAGTCCAGTCTTTATTGGTATTCGTGGAACCTTTCATGGATTCAGTACCAGGCTGCATTGGGACACAGTCCCTGTTGGCAACTATGAACTCCTCGTGAGGTTTGAGAGCGGGAGGGAAATCCGGGTGGCACATGCCAGCCTCACACACCACCAGGTCCTCATGGTAGGTGTGCTTGAACTTCCGCTGAACGACTTGAACTTCCACGGATTTCTTCAGCAGCTTCACTGCCTGCTCTGCGGCTCGATCCCGGGATCCGTTCTTGCTGCCGGCGTAGCCGGTGGCCAGGTAGACATTCTGACATCGCACCTCACAAGCAAAGCCATCTGTCAGGAGCTTCTTGCTCTTGGGGAGGTCAGCAGGGGCGATCTCTTTCAGAGGAACATAAATATATTCAGGGTTTGTCTTGCATGCCTGAATCGAACGCGTCAAAAGATACGTGAAGTTAATTTTATCCGTCCCAGTGTTTGCATCTGGATTAGTGAGATTTTTCCAGACAGCTGCTGACAGTTTCTCCATAAAGCTCTGCTTCAGCATTATTGCTGACGGAGGGAAAGTCTCTGATGCAGATGGGGCAGTTGAAGGGGAAACAGAAACCTGCAAGGCGGTGCTTGTGGTGGAGTCCACACTATTCACAGCCTTCTTGGCTGCTGCTGCTGGGCCTGCAAAGCCAAGCCCAGCTGAGCTGCAGAGCTGGGGATCCACCTCTCGTGCATTCACAAAAGAATTTGTACAGTGTTCAGCTGGCTGTGCCATGCTGTTTGTATTTGCCTCCTGGTTCACCTCCTGCATTTGGTTATCCAGAGAATTGTCCTTCTTCCCATCCTTCTCAGCACTGGTGACAAAATGTATGGGCTCAAAGCGTGGTCGCGCTCGGAACCTGGGGACCACCTTTTTGGGTGGCTCAGGAACCTCTGCCGGATCTGGACCTATGAGATGGAAGGAAATTATACAGTTACCAATATGTGCTATGACAGGAAGACAGTGTTTTCAGAAAGTGATCTTCAAGAGAAGCCTGCAGGCTCTGAACACAGGATTTGCATTCCTTAGCCAAAACCCAAAAGGTTTCCTTCCAAAAGACATTCACAGTTTATCAAAGACAACCAGTCATTTTTGTGCAGGTCACTACAGTGGTATTTTCACCTTCACAGCTACCACACAAAAATCTCTACATATTTAGTCACATGATGCCACCTTCCAACATTGCCCACTGACCCACCTGGTCATTAGGGAGAATCAAATAGCTGACAAGCAAATATGTTACATCTAGGAGATGGTTACACAAGACTTCTCCTGTGGAAGATTCAGTACCCACATGCTAACATGGTACATGTGTGTAATTTCATCAGAGGAGCAAAAGGCCAGCTCAGTGCCAGGAAATGCTGCCTAATCCAGTGTCAATGTGTGTGGCCCTGCTGTAGGTCAGGCTGTCTAGACATCAACCACCACAGCACAGGTATCACCATCCAGCTCACTGCAGGTGAAAACGACACCTGCACACAGCATAAACAGCCCTTCCTTCGTAATGAAATCAGGTGACAAAGCTCTTATGCATTAAATCCTTTGTCCATCAGTTTTGATGAATTATGGCAAGGTTTGCATTTTTTCCATGTTTTTGATGGTTGCACTGCAGCAGCACCTAAAGGCTCTTGCCAGCAGAACAGCTCATTATGCCATCTATACAACAAGCCCTAGAGAACCCTCAGGGCTGCTGCCTGTGACAGACAAGGGAGAAGAGCAGTATCTCCTCAGTTTTGCAGCTGGCCCATGGAAGCACAGAAAGATTGCTGGCTGTCAAAATAAGGGAAGCAACTTTGGCAGAGCTAGAAATTATATCCAAGCCCAGAGGAGTCCTGTGCTGTCTGACCATTTGTGCCTCACACAGCCACACTGCTGACTGACATGGGCCTGCCTGCACCCAGGCACAATTCCCGCCCCTCTCCAGAGGGAGGGCAGGTGTCACCAGATGGACAAGAAAAGGACACTCACACATTCAGTGTCAGGGCAAAAAAGAAGGAAGTTTATTTTGGGTTTAGGGTTTAAATAGGTTTTGGAGTTTGATCAGGGATTTGGACCATGAGGTTGACACCTCTTTGATCCCACTTGTCAACCTAGAAGTCAATCAATTTGTCCTTTCCCCAGTAAGGAATGCACAGTTTACCAAACATCACTCTTTTTTTCTGTTACAATACATGAAAAAACTCCAGTACAAAATGTAAACATCAGAAGGCTGAAAAATCAGGGCACCAGGCAGGCAGCTCTGAAGGTGCCATGGAGAAGCTAGCAGACAGAGCCATCGAACTGCCAGCCCTGTCTGCCTGCTGCATTTCCTCCACTGGAAAAGCTACAAGCTGGAACACTAATCCCTAAGACCATAGGACTTGGCTGACATATACAGCACTCTTCCAGGCTCAGCAGGGAGAAAAAAAAAACCCCAAAACTACATATCATGTCAACTCCCCATCCCCTCAAAGCTCCAAGCAGGTTGTAACTCAAAATCAATGAGCTGAACTCCACATCTCTATGTACATGTACAATCCTTCCTTGGGTCAGAACATCACCCCTCACCACAGCAGACAAATCCAGACAGGTATTCNAAGCCAGACAGGTATTTGATTCCAGACACCATCCCTAGGGGAAACCAATTAGCTGATAATTGAAATGAAAAATGGTAAAAAGGCATTTTCTTAAGCAAAGGCAGAACTCTGTGTGAATCACACACAGGTGGCAGAGGAGAGGGAACTGCTGTGCAGTCCAGCAGAGCAGAGCACACCACAGGCACTTCCCCAGTCTGCTGTGCTGCCTGTTCCGGAGGCGGCCCCGTGGCCCTGGTGCTCCCAGGGATGGCCACCCAAAGGGACAGGGAAGGGGCCACTGGCACAGGCAGGTGCACTCACTGTCTGATGGAGAGCGGTATCTCTTCAGTTTCCTGTTGGGCACCAACTCGTAGGACCTGGTTTCCCCAATGTCGATGCCTTCAGCCATCTTGAGAACCTTCTCCATGACCTGCACGCCATACCTGTGGGGGTTCAGCACAGAACAGCTCAGAGCCCCATGGGGCGGCANAACACCTCAGAGCCAGTCCCACGGGGCAGCACACATGCACACACAAGCTTTTATTATGTAAAACAAGAACTAAAGATGCCTGAGACACAGTAGCAGGTGCAAGGGAGATGCTCTTCTGATCCTGCTGGAGCAGAGCACAGCACTGACCACTGTCCCCCTGCCACAGCTGCTCTGGCACGGGCACACAGCCACACACCAGCTGATCCGGCTCTGCATGAACCCACTTCTGATTAAACCATGCAGCCACCACACTGACAGTATTCTAAGCTGAAATTTCAATACATTCTCTGACAAAATGCACTGTTTGGCAGTGCTGCCAGGAGCACTAATGAACACTGGGGTGTGAAGGAGGAGCAGCAGCTTCAGTGAATCAAACAGAGCTCAGACTGGCACTGGAGTCCTGTGTGGGGCAGCAGCCAGAGCCTGCACATCACCAACACTGCAACTGCCATGTCAGGTGACAAAGGCACTACTTAGCCTTCATTGACCACTCTTTAAAAAGCCAAACTAAAGTCTACCTGGGTGCTGTAACCGAAATGTTTTAGGTTCCTGAACCACGAGAGAGGTGAGGTTGCTGTGACAAGCTATGAGCAAACCATGACCTTGCTGCAGCACCCACAGTTCCACACAGGCCCATCCCTCTATGCCTTACATCCCCCACCAGCTCAGTTTCCCATTGCTCTGGGGATCTGTCACATGATTTCGAGTCATTTGCACCCTGAGTCTTAACAGGAAAAAAACCCAAACCTTTCTATCCAAGGAGAGCCTACAAACAGCCTGACAACCTCTGACAGCTTCACACCACGGTTCAGAATGAAGGAAGAGCAATGCTGCACCTGTTCCATGGTATGCTCACCTTCCAAAGTCAGAAAGCATCAGGGCACTGCCCACAGACAGGAGCCCACAACTGTCCCAACAGCCAGGGCTGCAGTGATTTGCACCAGCTTCTAAATACTGCTGTTCCAAGGGCTCTGGAAATCTACTCAAACTGCACTCAAGAAAGGTTTTTTCTGCTCCTGATTTAGAGGGCCAGGCAGAAATTAGATCCATATAAATTTCTGGGTGAGAACTCTGAGCTCAGACTACTGTAGTCCCTGCTTCACCAGCACAGCTCAGCCCTCAGTGGAGGCAGTGGAACCAGGAATGGGAAGAAAATTCCAGGAGGGATCAAAGGGAGATGAGATAGTGGTGATACCCTGTTGTGGGTTAGGATTTTTCCTTTTGTTTCTTTCTCTCATGGAATTTTGTCCCATCTGTTGCTAAGAGAAAATAATGACCAGTACTTAAGAGAGACTAAAGAAATGGCCAAGGTGGGTGAAGTGTGCAGCTTGCTACTCTCTTACCTGGGGGGTTTTCTCTTTGGAAAGGCAAAGATACCATGAGATTTTGACTGGGCTCAGCTTCTCTCCCTCTCTCACTGTTGGCATCGGAGGAGGACAGTTGAGCTGTTGCTTACTGTGAGGAGAATTTGCTGCCACCACGAGAGCCCAGCTCTGTACTGCTTTTCCGGCTGTGGGTGAGTCTTTGCTCATAAGAGCAGCCACTGAACTAGGACTTTATTAACACCCTACCTCACTGAAAAGGACCCTCATCATCTACTTGGGTGCCTCAGGGGAAAAAACCCGGGACCCGACCCCTTCCCAGAGGGCATGTCTCCCAGCTGTGTAAGGCAGCTGCTTGCAGAAACCCGGCTGTGGCTGCCCAGCCCCAGTGTTTTCTGCCGCTGCCTCGGGCTTTTTTTGCTACACTTTAATCCTGCACTCCATGTCCACCTAATTCCTGAAGCTCCCGCTAGGGCTGCGCAGTTTCTGTTACATTTTGTTTGCCACCCCTGGGGAATCATTGCACCGCCCTGCCTGGCCAGGAGCCAGCAGTGCCCCTGCCAGCTGTGCTTGGAACTGCATTGCAGGGGAAGGTGCCGCAGCCAAGAGAGGCTGTCACTGGGTTTGTGTTCTGTTCCTTGGTGCTGCCGCTGCTGGTGTTTGTTTGCCTTGTTTTACATATACATACCAGTAAAGAACTGTTGTTCCTTTCCCATATCTTTGCCTGAAAGCCCCTTAATTTCAAAGTTATAATAATTTGGAGGGAAGGGGGTCATGTTTTCCATTCCAAGGTAAGTTCCCGCCTTTGTTGGCAGACACCTGTCTTTCAAACCAAGACATACCCTCATCCTCTTGCAGCCAAAGGGGAGAGGAGTGGGAATCTGTTTCTCTCTCTGGCTTACAGGGACAAGATGACATTACCTGTGATGGACAATGTCCCTTTCCAGCAGGGTGCAAGAACAGTGTCAGATTTGACACCTGTCATTCTTCACAAAAGATGGAGACCTTTAGGGCTCATATTTCTGCTGGAGGTGGGAAGGAGATTAACCAATCTCAACATGTGTTTGTCTAATCTGGCCAGAGGAACCCAGTGCCTCCAGTACCTAACTGAAGTCTCCCTGCTGTGACTTTAATAGGTTATCCCTGATCCCTGTAGCTCTGGAGCATAATGCTTTCCTGCACCACTGCTCCCATTTTCAGCCACCTTTAACATATCTGGGAATAGGAGTACCTTCTCTCATCCATGCCTAAACTAAATGGAGCCTTTTATTTAACCCCTTCCTCACAGACCATGTTTTCTAAGCCTTCTGGATGCTCTCCATATCCTCTCCAAGCAGAACACTCACTCAGTTTTCATAGCAAAGACTCTGATCTGTTCTTCACAGAACCACAGAATAGTTTTAGTTGGAAGGGACCCAAAAGGATTATCAAGTCCAAGTCTTGAGTGAATGGCCCATACGGGGATTGAACCTACAATCAGCACCCTGCTCTAACCAGCTGAGATACTCTGAAAAACAGGTAGTCTTCAGCTGGCAAGAAATCAGCATTAGGAAAACAAAACCCCAAAACAAACACCAGTCAACAAACTTAACAGAAAACAACAAAAATCCCTCAAACTTTGAAGCTATTTACTTGATAAATCAGCAACAGCTCTTCCAAAAGAGCAAAAGGCAGTTCCAGGGAACACTGCAGGTCCCTTCCTTCCCCAGGCAACTGTAAGTAAAGCTAAAATTATTTTAACAGTACAGTATGTTCCTGTGCAGTGCTCCCAGCCAGGCACACCAGCTCTGGGAAAACATCTTCACTGATAATGGCTCCAGACTGCATCCTGCCCAAATCTCATCTCCCCTGAGAGCTGCAGGTGAAGGAGTCCATCACAGAAAGTATGTGCACTGACATGCTTAAACTGCATCAGGTTTTGGGATTTAGAACCTTTCCACACACTTGTTCACTTCTATTACCAGCACCTTGTAACTGTTTATTGCACCATTCCCAAAAGCCCTGGCACAGAGAAGGTCCCCCATTAGGACAGCACACAAACACATTAAGAAGGACCACATAGACTATATGAAGAAGACATTCTCAATTTTAACATATTGTTCAAGCTTTGGAATTTGAAACTATTTTAAATCTATGTTAAATTTTTGCACTTGCAGAGCACATTTTAGTACTTGACCCAGAAAAAAAAAGGAAATAGACAGATCTGTATTTCAAGATAGTGTTTTTGCTCTGTAGAGATGACACAAAGTACTCCCCCACAAGGCTGTGGGATGAAACATTATTAAAAGTCCATCCATGTGCCATCAATGCTCACAAGCTTTTCTGTCACTGCACAGTTTGCAGAAGTTGGTCGTTAAGCAACTGCTTCTGTCCTTCCGTCCAGATAAAAACAATCACATCATCAAAGGTGTCACTGGAACGTGGGTGACGTTTCTGCAGATCTCCACAATCTGGCTATGGACAGTACTGCTGGATGAAAGGATACCCCTTCCATTCTCCAGGCCTATTTCTCCCAGAAAAGGTGAGTGTTCAGGGGACTGTACAGGCTGCTTTGTGCTCAGAGGGAAACTCTCTCCTCAAATGACACAGAACAGCACCACAAGCTTAATGAGTCCTAGGGGTGGGACATCAAGAACTACTTGCAAAACGCACAAACTTTTCCAGTGGCTTGCTCCCCTCTACGTACGAACACCAGCATATTCGAGCAAACAAAACTGGCCAGGGACAGAAGTTCTCTTGCATCAGCCCCTTTCATCCCAGCTCTTCTGCAGCTACTTTCTAAAACGCATCTGGGGCCGAGATTCGGCCACGACGGGAGCCTGCGCCCCTTCCCCCCGCGGGGGCTCCCGTCCCGGCTTCAAACTTCCACCCTGACTCCTGCCCGCAACACGGGTCGTCCTACTGAGCCCCCGCCGTCCTGCGGGGCACCCCCGGCTGACAGCGAGCGCCGGGCCCGGGGAGCCGAGAGACTGCCCGCCCGCCGCCCGGTGTGTCCCCGGGGCCTCACCTGCAGCCCATGAAGACGTGGTTGGTCCAGAGCACGGAGAGCGCCAGCAGCTGGTCGATGGCGGCGCCGGGGTACGCGGGGAGGTGGCGGAGGATGAAGCGGCGGCGCAGCGCCCATTGCCGGTCGGTCTCGTTGTACTGCCGCCACTGCTCCAGCACCGCCTCGGGCACCGCCTCCGGCTGCGGCTCTGCCGGCGGCGGCATGGCGGGCAAAGGCCGCGGGGCCGAACCACGCCGGGGGCGCGGACTCACCGGGCCCGGGCGCGTACGGCGGGACCAGGCCCCACGTGTGGACCAGGCCGCGGCTCGCTGCGGGCCACCGCAGCCCAGCCTCAGCTCTCCCGTCACCTGCCCACCCTGGCCCCGTTCCCTGGCGGTCCTGCCCCGCAAGTACCGTCGCAGTGCCAGTTCCACTCCCGGTTCTGCTCCCGTCACTCGCGCGGAGCCGAACGGCGCGGCCCGGCCGGCGCTACGTCACGTGGCCGCGCGTCACAATCGCGCGAGACGCTGCGAGAAACAGCCGCCATGGCGGGGCCGGAGCCGCGGGCCTCAGCGCCCCCTGGCGGCGGGGCTGCCACGTGTGGAGAAAGGGGCGGGGCCTGAGGTGAGGGGGCGAGGCCAGAAGGGGCGGGGCCGGAGCGGTCCCCGAGGCAGCCCCGGTCCCCACGGTCCCGCTCCCCGCCCGCCCTCCCCGGAGCCCGGGGATCTCTCCGTGGAGCCCGACCCTGCCTCAGCCCTTGCCGAACAGCCGCGGTCGCCCCAAGGGCGGCCCTGCCTGCGAGGATGCGCTGCCCGGGGGCGGGAACCGCCATCCTCACCGGGCTTCAGCTTCCCCGTGACCATCCGGAGCTGTCCGGAGTGCCAGGCCCAGCACCGCCGGCCCCGCGAGCAGCATACACACCACAGCAGCCGCGCTGGCTTTCNCACAATCTGGCTATGGACAGTACTGCTGGATGAAAGGATACCCCTTCCATTCTCCAGGCCTATTTCTCCCAGAAAAGGTGAGTGTTCAGGGGACTGTACAGGCTGCTTTGTGCTCAGAGGGAAACTCTCTCCTCAAATGACACAGAACAGCACCACAAGCTTAATGAGTCCTAGGGGTGGGACATCAAGAACTACTTGCAAAACGCACAAACTTTTCCAGTGGCTTGCTCCCCTCTACGTACGAACACCAGCATATTCGAGCAAACAAAACTGGCCAGGGACAGAAGTTCTCTTGCATCAGCCCCTTTCATCCCAGCTCTTCTGCAGCTACTTTCTAAAACGCATCTGGGGCCGAGATTCGGCCACGACGGGAGCCTGCGCCCCTTCCCCCCGCGGGGGCTCCCGTCCCGGCTTCAAACTTCCACCCTGACTCCTGCCCGCAACACGGGTCGTCCTACTGAGCCCCCGCCGTCCTGCGGGGCACCCCCGGCTGACAGCGAGCGCCGGGCCCGGGGAGCCGAGAGACTGCCCGCCCGCCGCCCGGTGTGTCCCCGGGGCCTCACCTGCAGCCCATGAAGACGTGGTTGGTCCAGAGCACGGAGAGCGCCAGCAGCTGGTCGATGGCGGCGCCGGGGTACGCGGGGAGGTGGCGGAGGATGAAGCGGCGGCGCAGCGCCCATTGCCGGTCGGTCTCGTTGTACTGCCGCCACTGCTCCAGCACCGCCTCGGGCACCGCCTCCGGCTGCGGCTCTGCCGGCGGCGGCATGGCGGGCAAAGGCCGCGGGGCCGAACCACGCCGGGGGCGCGGACTCACCGGGCCCGGGCGCGTACGGCGGGACCAGGCCCCACGTGTGGACCAGGCCGCGGCTCGCTGCGGGCCACCGCAGCCCAGCCTCAGCTCTCCCGTCACCTGCCCACCCTGGCCCCGTTCCCTGGCGGTCCTGCCCCGCAAGTACCGTCGCAGTGCCAGTTCCACTCCCGGTTCTGCTCCCGTCACTCGCGCGGAGCCGAACGGCGCGGCCCGGCCGGCGCTACGTCACGTGGCCGCGCGTCACAATCGCGCGAGACGCTGCGAGAAACAGCCGCCATGGCGGGGCCGGAGCCGCGGGCCTCAGCGCCCCCTGGCGGCGGGGCTGCCACGTGTGGAGAAAGGGGCGGGGCCTGAGGTGAGGGGGCGAGGCCAGAAGGGGCGGGGCCGGAGCGGTCCCCGAGGCAGCCCCGGTCCCCACGGTCCCGCTCCCCGCCCGCCCTCCCCGGAGCCCGGGGATCTCTCCGTGGAGCCCGACCCTGCCTCAGCCCTTGCCGAACAGCCGCGGTCGCCCCAAGGGCGGCCCTGCCTGCGAGGATGCGCTGCCCGGGGGCGGGAACCGCCATCCTCACCGGGCTTCAGCTTCCCCGTGACCATCCGGAGCTGTCCGGAGTGCCAGGCCCAGCACCGCCGGCCCCGCGAGCAGCATACACACCACAGCAGCCGCGCTGGCTTTCGTGTTTTTTATTTAAAATTTACATGAAAGTTAGAAAGGTAACAGGCGGAACAGTGCTGGTTCCTCAATGTTTGCCGTGTAAATACAGAACGCGGTGCCGCTTTCACGCACTTGCATTTGTAGAAAGGGAACGAGGCCGGCACGGGACGGTGGCTCGGGGAGCATGCGAGGCGCAGGCAGGGCAGCACGGGGGGCGAGCAGTGCTCGGGCGGCTCCAGCACCGCCGGGACACTGCACCCCGCTCACGGCGGGCGTGGAATTCACCCTTACACCAGCCCCGGCATCGCCTCTCCCTGGCACTGCCAACTTCTCCTAACTTTAAAGAACAAGAGGAACGGTGGAGTTAGGAAAGAGAAAGTACTTGACTCACGTCCACCAGCCAATGAGGCTCTCTTAACAACATGGTGAGACACAGGAGGACACCAGTGAGAACACACAGTTCTTAATTTATTTCTTTGATAAAATTAAATATTTCGTGGCTGCCAACAGAGCAAGTTGCACCATGTCTGTATTTCCTTTGACTCTGAATGCACGGTTTCCAAAACCAAACAACAGCATATTGAAAATATTCCTTAGGCTTCACCCCTCAGGGAAGCCCATGACATTTATATTATTAAAGACAACATTAGAAAAAACATATGCTCATAACAACGTTTGAAAATGTATTTGCTACATCATTAGTCCCAACATCACACTTCTGTCGCTCTTCAAAATTCCAGGTCATCAGTTCCCCTCGCATCACCGTCTTGTCACACAAATTACAAGACACTTCAATTTTAAGTATCATGCAAGTCAGTAAAAGAGCTTTTTTCCAAGACACTAACACTGAAGATTTGTTCACCCCTCCCCAGACATAAGACCCTTAAACTCTTCCAGAAGTGGCAGTCTTCTCCCTCAGACAGTGCAGCTGGCGAAGACAGATTAAAAAAAGCTACAGAGAGAGAAAAGGGGGAAAAAGAGAAAAATCAANACCCCTCCCCAGACATAAGACCCTTAAACTCTTCCAGAAGTGGCAGTCTTCTCCCTCAGACAGTGCAGCTGGCGAAGACAGATTAAAAAAAGCTACAGAGAGAGAAAAGGGGGAAAAAGAGAAAAATCAAAAGATTAGCAAAAAAGAGAAAGACATTCAAAAAGCAAGACAAAGAGATACAACATGGAAACAGCTGACAGAGGAGAGATGGAACCTCCTTGTGGTACCTCAAGTACTTCAGGGAAATCACACAAGTAAAAACCTTTCTTTCTTTAAAGTCTTTTAAAATATTTCACATAACTTTAAATAACATTCTAATAAGTCAAATGGTCAGGAAGAACAGTGACCTGCAGTATGGTAAAAAAAAAGTCACATTCAATTGTCCTTTTTGCAGATAATCTAGAAATCGTTGACAGATTAATATTGACTGTTTTTGGGAGCAGGGAAACATTCAAAAGTAGAGGAAGAAAATACTCAAATAATTTTAACTTGCTAAAAAAATCCCAAACAAACCACAAAGCAATCAAAGAGCTCTATGGGAAATGAAATTGTATTTTGGTGAAACAGAATACTTGAGAAAATACACGGCAATCAAGAGTTTGGACTGCCCTGACTGCTGGGAACGGAGGCCAGGCCATGGTTTGACCTGGGGCTGCTGCTGTGAGCAGGAGCCAAGCTGTCCCTCTGCTGAAACTGCCCCTGAGCCTGTGGCATCACCCAGAGCACTGCTCAGGTAAAACCTCAGCAGCAGCTGGCACTAAACAGCATCACCTATCAGGGCTAGGCCTGACCTGTGCTTATCTTCTCAAACCTCAGGATCTGGAGGGGGTTTGTGGAGGCTGCCTGGCAGCACACATCTGATCTTTCAGCAGGAGCAGGATGTGTGGATTCACCACATACAGAGCACTGAGCCTGCCCAGAGTGCGACTGAAGGATCAGGGACACAACAAGCAACTCTGAAATGGAAACAAGGATTTACATGCTAGTCTTCAGATAGCATGAAAAAAGCTGAAAAAAGCAAATGAAAAAAAACAGATGATGTCATAAAAATGACACCAAATATAATGAGAAAAGAGTGTTTTATCTCTGAACTATGTGATAATTAAACTAAGATGGTGTTGTCATTTTAATGTTGTCAATAAATGTATTTAAACTGCATTGTTATTTTACCAGCAAAAATAACTCACAGAACTTATTTCCATATCCCTTATTTAGCTGGGTGGAATGAGACCAGGAAAAAGGGGAATCCATTAATTGTAGGGGGAAAAAATATGGCAGGATTTAAAGTTAGAGCATCCAGAACCTTGTTATGACTAATTTTATATTGTTTAATAAAAGCAATAACCGCCAGTACATAGTAAAGACAATCACAACGAGGACATAGGAGAGAGCAAGGATAACACCCTAGAAAGGTCACAGCTGAAATGCTGTCATGTTTTATTAGACCCTCTGATTTAACAAATAAATGAAGGTCCATTCCAGGCCATTGTATTCAGGGGTAATTACTCAGTACAGAGCCATGGGTTACTGTAAAAGAAGGGCAAAGAAAACAAAAAAACAAAAGAAGTAAATGTTAACCAGAATTCACTGTCTGATGAACTCTTTATATAAAAACAAAACTCAGTCAGAAATACACAGAGAAGACACTTGCAGGCAAACCACAGTTGCACTTAGCCAGAGTGAACTCCTGGCCCAGTGAGCAAAACACCCTCCTTTTTAGCACAAATCTTGCAGTAAAAACAAGGCTTTTGCTGAATAGAAAATATGAGAAGAAACCTGTCAACATCTGTACAGTTCTAAAGAGGTGCCAGATTTAAAAAAAATAAAGGTAGTATTTTTTTTTTTTGCCTTAAAACTAGAAATTGTTGGAATCACTGAGAAGAAAGTCAATGAAACAGCATCATCTTTCTTCAGAAATACTGATATGTACAGCAAGGTGACCAGCTTTCCCTGAGATTGGATCCAGGTCAGCACACTGAGAGGGAGACCAGGCAAAAGACCCTTCATGACCTCTGCAGCATTCAGAGAACACTTAGTTGCAAAACATGGATCCAAATTTGAGACTTCCTCAAGCCTGGAAACTAGAGGTTTGGACTCAGGCCCATGCTTGTGAGGATGTCAAGTTTTGCAAAAAGTCCTTGAAAGTTATTTGAGTCACACATGGCAGCACAGGGGGTAATGAGGGCTTAGGGACAGCAAATTAACATGGGGAGAGGGCAGCCAGTCTCTGGAGACAGCACATCCCACCCCATGGCAGCACCAGGCTGCAGCCACAGCAGGAGCTAAATGCACCCCCCAAGCAGCTCTGACAGCATGGAGCAGGGGAAAAGCTGAGCAGTGGGAAAGGGGACACTTGCCCAGGAGCAGTGGGCGTCCTGCTGCTGCCCAAGGGGCAGGAGGAATGTGGCAGGAGCCCCTCTGGCCAGCAGGGTCCCTCACAAGAACAACCCCAGCAGCCAAGAGCTCTGGTTTAACCCCGAGTGGTGAGCCCAGGAGGGGAGCAATGGGAAAGGTGAGCAAACAGGCACAATGGCACAGCCGAGGGTGGGGCATTCGCCTCTGGGGCCAAGGGAAAGGTTCTACAAGAAACCCAAACTGAAAATGAAAGAAAAAGGCAGGTTAATGGTTTTATGGATTAATGACAAAAAAACCAAAATAAAAATACAAGTTTTCCTAATGCGCACACACACGCAAAAAAGAAAATGTTGCTGAGTGTTAATAAGGTTTAATCTGACTACAAAACATGCTTTATGCAGACACACACACACACACTCAGCAGTGGGATGAACCAAATTTATTTTCTGAAACAATCCTTTCATCGTTTTGCATACTACAGGACTCATCAACTGTGACTTGTTTGTATCCTTGCAAAAAAGCGAAGCCCTGCAACACTTTATGGATCAATATGGAGAGTGTTTTTCTAAATCCTGGAAAAGTACCACATATACATATTTAATTTAGCAATGACAAATGCCCATTGAAAAAGGCACTGTCTGCATTTGTGTAGTGGGAACAAAGAACTTCATTTGATTCAAAGCCCAGCACACAACAGTGTACAGTTATGAGGACTGCCAAAAGCAATCCAAAACCAACAAAAATCAGTAATGTTCACTCTAACTACACTTTAGCTGTGCATTCGTACTCAGCACCAGAATGAACACTGTTATTCTTTGAAGTTTTTTTTCCACATTCAGAGCCTGATAAGCAGAGAATTGTTCTTTTCATTGTTCTACAGTTACCATTGGCAGCAGAGACATTCATTCAACTGGACAGCTCAAGATGACTGCAAGCGCCAGTTCGAGTCAGTGCAAGACCCTTCTGCAGTTCTTCTGTTAAGTGGAAGGTCCCATTTAAATTACATTCAAATGCCTCTCACTGACAGCATAATGTTTACTTGCTTTTCCATTTCCCTTGATGGAGTTAAGAGGGAAGGAATCCTGGAATCAGCTTCTACCAGTTTAAGGGTAGACCATAATTTAGTTTGGACTATCCAGGAGAGAATGTAAGTCTTAGCTTTGTCTGCAGGGAAGGGTGGACTCAAGAGTGAGTTTTTTTAGGGTGTTTTATAGTTTACTTCCAACAAGGTCCCTTCTCTGAGAGGCCTGTGCACCTCAGCCTGGGGCACTGTCATACTTGCCTTGGATAATGAGTATTGCTGCTCTGTCAAGAAGCAAGACATTCCTGTGAGAGGTTTCCTCTTCCTCTCACCAGAGAATCATCAGCAAATTAAAAATGCTCAATTAAACCCACTCAACCTAGCTGTAAGTAGACCACTGTCATTAGCAGTTTAACTAATAACCCTAATGAAGATGATAGAAACTAGTCTTGCATCTACCTTCACCTTCACTGTAACCACAAGTTAACATTACAGCTTGGAGCAGTGGGAAGGAAGGAGGAGAGAGACATTTTCATGGCTAGCTGGGCTGTATCATCAGCACCACATCTCCATAGCAATTGTTGCCATAGTATCAATGTGGCCTGTGTGATTAAAGAATATAATTTATTTTTAAGAGAGATGGAAAAAAGAGAACAGAGCCAATGAAGTGCAGGGAAGATTTAAAAGGAAGAGGACATAATCCTTATTTTTCTATGTTCCATATCCTTAGTCTCTGAATTTAATTTTGCAGAATCTTTAAAGATAATTACATACTTTTTCTACAACTGCACATCTAGAGTAACTGGTAGAGCACATATAGTGGGGGTGAAAGCAGAGGAAGACAGAGATAATACTTATAAGCTTCAGGACTTGCACACGGTCTGCTTTTTTAGGAAAGGTAACTGATCCCACTGTGAGGCTCTATTAGTTAATGACGCTTACCAGGACAATGTGTCTCATGCATCATGCAGCCAAACAGCAGCTAACTGTAAAACAGCACACATGTAAGACCTAATAATGATGATAATGATGTAACAACAACAACAAAAAAATCAACTGAGACATGATTTGTGCAAATTACAGAGCTTGGGTTTAAACAAGTCACCTGTGAAAGAAAAAGGCTATTGTACTGCCAGCCAGTAGTAAACAAGCTACAATTAAGCTCCAGCTTGCAAAATTCATGGATTGTTAAGAAAAAAAATTATGATCTAAATACTGAAATACAGTATTAAGGACAATTGAAGAAGTTGCAGAGCAAAGAAAGTGGCACCATTTCTAGCACAGCAATTTTCCCGGAGGAGAAAGAGGCTTCCTATTATCTTCCCAAGCCTTACTGAAGCACTGACCTATCTCTGTTATGGAGTTTTATGTGCCCTTAACTGACAAGGACAGTACCAAAGCTTTTCCATATCAACATGCTTGGTGTCAAGGAGATGTTCTGAGATGAGAACCACTTCAAGGACCAAGAGTTTGACTTGGGCCACAGCAACTAATTGCTGATACTATAGGGCTGTTGCCTCCTTTTTCTGCATTCCTGACCCTGACTGATCTCAAGGCTGAAGTCTGCAGTCCTGAGTGAGCAGATGTCTAAAGGCTCTAAACATGAAAGAACCCAGCTGGGTATTCCTCACACAGTCCAGGCTAGAGAGAGGTCTGGCCCCAGTCAGTCTCAGACTCCTCAGTATGAAAAGATATTAAAACCCCCTGAAGGTGATACAAATGAAAAAATCAAAATTGGCAGTGGAAAAAGGAATGGGCAAGTGAAAAGGGCAGCACTAATTAAAAGACTAAACCAGGATCTCATTCTTGTAATTGGGTCTTTCCTCTGTCTCATTTGATCCCAAGCTTAACAGCCACAGGCTTTTTCCCTGACAAACAGTGCTGTCAGCACTTTGGGCATGCCCCATACTGTCCAATTTAACAGCACTCCTTTGTGTACTTTAGACTGCATAGTGTAGGCAAAGATTGCCCCAGGGCTGTGCAGAGGGGAGATCATGGCAGTGGTACAAAACCAGACCCCTGTTTGTCTGCACACCACTCTCTGCACACCTGCACAGGTGGCACAGCACTCCTTTTGGGAAATGTACCACAGTGAAAAGGAAGGGAACTGTTCAGTGCTGGAAGAACTGGGAGATCTGTTTCACTCTACAGCTGGTTGCTCTTGAGCAACTGCAGAGCTTCAGGAGCCTGGCACAGGCACTGCAGACAGCCCAGATCCCAGACCCTGATGAGGGGCTGGATCCTGTCACACCAGTCCCTGGCATGGGGAACCCCTGTTACAGCCATGCAGTATCTCCCACTGCTTCTGTGGAGAGGAAAAAGATGATTTAGGACAGAAGAGTACTAGTGTTAACAAGGTGCTATGACCTGTCCCCTCATTTTGCAGTCTTACATTCTGCAGATTCCAGAATTCAAGACTGTTAGTCTCCCTGAATAATTTCCACAATCTTCTCAACCTAAACAAGTAAGAACCTGAGTGGGAACATGCTCCTCTCTGAGGGTAATGGGATATCCCTGCTACCCACACCCTAGCCTTGGCAGCTAGTATGGTTCCACTTAAGCGCGTCCAGAGGAGGGCAACAAGGCTGGTGAGGGGCTTGGAGCACAAGCCCTATGAGGAACGACTGAGGGAGCTGGGGTTGTTTAGCCTGGAGAAGAGAAGACTCAGATGTGACCTTATCACTCTACAACTTCCTGAAAGGTGGTTGTAGTCAGGTGGGGGTTGGTCTCTTTCTTCAGGCAGCAACTGATAGAACAAGAGGGGACAGTCTTAAGCTGCACCAAGGGAAATATAGGCTGGATATCAGGAAAAAGTTTTTTACAGCAAGGGTAATAAAGTATTGGAATGGTCTACCTGGGGAGGTGGTGGATTCACCATCTCTGGATGTGTTTAAGACTAGATGTGGCACTTGGTGCCATGGTTTAGTTGAGGTTAGGGTTGGGTTGGACTTGATGATCCTGGAGGTCTCTTCCAACCTAATGATTCTGATTCTGATTCTTTAGAAGCACTGAGAGACCAAGGGAGGAGCAGGGAATCTTTGAGAATGAAAATAAGTTCATCCTCTCCCATGCTGTCAGAAGGCAGAGGGAGATTAGTACTGCTCCCTGCTCTTCAGGATGACAGCAAATGTTACATGCTTCCAGATACTGCTCAGCCTTACTAGGGATTCAATCTGGCTGCAAACCTTCCCCTGATAAGGACTGGCTATGTTGGAGGGAGATATGAACACCCAGAAAAATAGTCAAGGAGAACCATTACCAAAAAGCAAATACCTCTGGGTTAGCAACTTACTTTTTTCTTTCCTTATCCCTTTTAAGAGTTTGCGATCCTCCAGCCTGTTGAGCCTGTGACTGAAGCAATTCAGCTGCTGTCTTCCTTTGTTTAAATGCATTTACTTCATCATCCAGAGACTTCTTCTTATCCTCTAGCTTCTTCTTTTCATCCTGATGCAATTTCTTCAGGCGATCAAACTTTTCATGCAGCTAAAGGGAAAGGAGAGAGGTGAGCAGGATGCGGCACTACCAGATATTCTGTTCACAGGAAAAGAGGAAGATGGAAGGATCTCTTGAGATCTGAACCTTTGAGTCTCCACTGGTCTCCACATCATTTCTAGCTCCTGAGCTGCCAGTGCCCAGACAAAGGGCAGGGAACAGCTTCCTTCCACAACAACTTACAGGCAGTGTTCTAGTAATGCATCATTGTGCAGACTAAGAACAGAGGATTGGGAGAGCATAAGTGTAAAAAAAAAACCCTAATCCATCTCCAGGGGTCTCTGCCTTATTCCTCTTTAAAGGTCAGTAAATTAATGGATTTTTCACAATGCTAAGAAAGTTTTATGGGTGTATTTTTTGTAAAACAAGTTCATCTCAAGGGCTGCTTCTCTCCTTGACTTTTACCACACTCCACCTCTCCATCAGAATCATGACTCTGGCCCTTTCCTGGTGCAGTAAGTTGTACAGAACAAGCACTGTGATTCAGTTTTGTTCTACAGACTGAACACCTTAACATCCCCATCCAAGTTAAACCTTAGACTTCTTGGTAAGAAAGTCCTAAACCACACTCTGCAGAAAGTGCTTTGGCAACATCTACCTACTTGGGAGTGAATCTATCACTCACAGCCATGAAGACACAAGTACTGCAGTCTTTACCTCTTTTTCAGCCTCCTTCAATTCTGCTTCTTTTTCCTTGACCCTCTGGACAAACATCTGTCTCATTGCCTCTTCCTTTTTCTGCAGTTCTCCCAGAAACTCATTTCTTTTGGCTTCATAAGTTTCTTGTAAGCTGAAAAGGAAGAGAAGTCCAGTGATAAGACTTGGGACAAACTGCTTTCCTATACCCTCTGAAATCAGGCCCTCACCATTACTATTGCTTTGCACACAATACATTTGCTACTCACTCATCCACATGTGCCCAAGGTCTTCTTTAACCCATGATTTTTGGCACTTCTCTGTATATTGAATGTTAGACAATTCAAAGAGACCAGCTGTCAACAAACACTAGTTCAGAGGAACACTGCTGTTGACGCCTTAAGATTTTAGCTTTTATATTTTTCAAATCCTGTACTGCATTAGTGCATAATTTAAACTCCATATAAAGCATTAGTTAACTGTCTTCACATTTTGGTCAGACAAAACAATCCCTCTGGGCCTGAGATCCAAGGACACCCTACAGCCTTAGGCCCTGAAAAGTATAAACAAAAGTAAATTGGGGAGGAGCAAACTGGGGGTAAATTACTTCATTACCTGAAGCCATAATTGGAGGATTAACACCTGATATGTAAATAGACCAAACTTATATCTGCCTGAAAAACTCATGACCATCGTCCATTTTGGGTGTAGCCCCTTGGGGAGGTTTGGTCTGCCCTTAATGTATCTGAAGGCCCTTCATTAAATATATCTGCTTTTATCCTTTAACTTTGTCTGTCCTCTGTTTCTAGGTACGCCCAAAATAGGCATCACTGTCTCTCTGCAGCAGAGACATTTCTACTGCCATACTTGCAGATTCACAGTTAGTCCTGCACATCCTCCCTGTATTTTCACCTTCTCCCAGTCAGACCTTTGCTGAAGTCTGGATTTATCTGACCTGGCAGTTTTTCTTGCTGCATTGTTTTTTTCCGTGCTCCCCCAAGGACACACACAAGCAAACAGCACATCCAACAATGCCTCTCCCAAGCTCTCCTGTCTCCTCCAGGGATCTCACCTGAAGGGTTTGCTGTCTGGATCAGTGTCCTTGAAACCCATCTCTTCCAGTTTACATCTCCTGTAGAGCTCATAGTGGCGTGTGTGGGTCTGCTCACGAAGGTCTTCCATGTTCACGCGGATCAGCATCTCCCGCAGCTTCACAAAGTCACAGTGAGCTTCATTCTCCACTGTAAGAAGACATGGTAAGGAAGAAAATGGAGACAGAAACTAAGATCTCTTCCCACATTCCCCAATTGTGTACTACTCCAACAGGTTTAACCCCAGCCCTTCCAAGCAGAGAAAACTGGCACTATGGGCCTGACACAAGGATTTAACAAAGGATAATTCAAGTCCAGCAGGGCCTTGCTCCTTTTATGAAAGCCCACTGCCTCCTTGCACAAGTGTCACCATTCATGCCATGAAAATCCCAGGGCTCAACTCACCCTGCACTGTGCCCCAAGGGTACTGACGAGCTTTCATCATTTTGTTTCCTATTTTCAGTTCCTCCGTACTCCCAATCACTGCAAATGGCAAGTGGGCCTGGAACATATTTAATGATATCCACATTAGTCCCTCTCAGACCTGGCTGACCCACCAGCACACAGAGATGAACACAGCCACCGAGCAAGACAGTCATTATGCACATGCTAGTCTCAGGGAGTCTAGTCACTGGCCACTAGTCCAAGACAAGGGGTAGCAGGGTGGGTCCTTTTTTTGGAAACCTTGTTTAGTGGTACCACTCTATATCCTCTACCTGGCTGCTCCTCCCAGCCACAGTCTCAGGTGAGATGAACCAGTGCAAGACTGGCATCAGAGTGACAGCTGGAACAGAGTGCTGCAGCTCGGACTGCGGTGCTGTCCCAGGGCTTGCTGTGCCTGAGGAGAACATCTGCACAAGCACAAAAGCAGTAAGAGGTCTTGGAGCCTTCTTGATTTTATCCCCCCACCACTCCTTTAGTTCATGTTGGAGCACAAGACACCTTGCTCCATCAGATCATGAGATGGAAGTCCATTCTTCACGCCCAGAGTAACAGCTCCTTCCTCCCTGCTTGCTTCCGCCCTGGTGAGGAAGGGCTGAACATGTCCCCAGCCACTGTGTCCAGTGTGACCCAAGGTCACACTCTTCAAGCTGAGATATGCACTCCACATTACACAAAGGCTTACTAAGAACAAGAGGGATTTGCTTTTCAGAAACTCAGAAATCAGAAATAGTCACTTCTTAGTAAAGATGATCTCTCTGCAGAAGGCAAAAAGAGACTTGCCCAGTGCAAGCTCAACAAAATTGGAACTGAAACCCTCCCAACACCTATCTAGGCTCTGAAGATCTCACCTTATAGTCTTCTCATTTCCAAAATTCAGGCAGCCAAGCAAACCCCCCAGACATTGCCATCGTACTTTGCTGCATTTTTCTGTAAGAGAGATTTCTCCCCACCTCCCTTGCTCCTGGGAACTATGCTGCATTCTGTCAAGCTGCAAGGAAGTCAAGTGCAAAATTTCAGCACTTTGAGTTCCCAGCTCCTTGCACCAACCCCTTCTGCTGAGTTTTGTGAAGTGGCGTTTGTTAGGCAAAGCTTTTAAAGTGCACCAAATTGTGGACAATTGAAAGGGCCTCAGGAAGCCAACTACATGGAAGATCAGTGACCCTAGATTGCTCTCAAGAGCAGGTAGTGAATTCCACAGGTTATCCAAAAACTCGGACAAGGTCATGGCAGCTGGTACAAGCAAAAGATTTCAGAGATTATGTTTTTGCTTTCAGAGTGTGGCTCATACAGTCAAACTGCAAACAAAGCAGAACTGCCAGCAAGCACTCACAGAGATAGGCTCTTCCCCCTATATTCCTCGGCCCCCTGCCCTCGCATGGGACACACACAGAGTAAGAGTAATATTTGTCTTATGTTTCTAATAATATCAATATTTGGATACAAGTTTTCCAGACCTGAAAAATTGCCTTGGTCAAATTCTGGCCTGCTTCATCCCCATAAACTTGGTAATTCTGACTGTAAGAGGATTAAAGAGTTGATTTGTCTGTGCAGCGACTGACACAACCCAGAACATCTGCAACCCGAGACAGCAATTCCCTCCCAGGAGACAAGTAAATGGCTGAAAGGAAAGACAAGCAGAGGTTCACTTTCACCCTCAGAAGGGCTAACACTGAACTGCTCTGACCAGGAAACCATCACTGACAGCTCCTACATAAGGACAAACTCCATGTTTCTTTCAGGCCTCTCCAGAACACTACAACTATTAATACCAAATCAAGAGGTGGTATAAATGGACATCAGCTAGACCTCTACTACATCCACAGCAGTAAAGCAATCAACTTCTCCTACTTGATTTCCTGTGAAAAGCCTTCTGGAAAATGGGACCATGATCAGGATGTGCTGCCAGAAGGGCCAAGGGACAGTTTGCTTTATCCTCAAGGAGCCACAGACAGGAACCCACGATGCTGGGAAGGCCAGAGCCAGAATAGGCACCTGCAGGCACCTTGAGGCATGTCTGGCCTAAGTTGTGTACTGTTTTTCACACCTTGCTAGTTAAGTTGTGTAATTCCTTGCCACAGGATCCTGGAAGTTTACTGGTGGGAGGCCATCAGGTGATACATAGGACAGGAGTAATGACAAACCCTTGAGCTGAAAAGAGTTTAAACACTGATTTCTTATATGTCCCTCAACAGATACACACGAGGACAAGGAGGGTATTAAAAGTCTGTTTTCTGACTAGAAAAGCCCACAAGAGAGGCAGTAGCCTACCACAAAGCTCTCCTAGCCTAGGATGACACTACAAGGATGAGATTCTTGTGAAATCCTCTGTTTTTAAGACAGAAAATAAATGGGAAAGTAGATTTAAGAAACATCCCAATATGGGCCACCAACCCCTATGTAGTGATGCATTCCCTACACCTCCAGCAGGTGCTTCCAAATAGGGAAAGAGTTTCAGTTTACCTTTAGACATTTTAGGAAGTTTAGCTGGAAGGTTCTGTGGATTTCTCATTGTAATTGGCTCAGCACCAGCACAAGAACATGGATTGGGCTCTGAGAGTGTAACTCAAAGCCTCTTGGTGATCTTATTGGCAGCAAGCCAGGTTTTCCCTCCTAAAACATTCAGTATTTAGGAAGGAGCACAAAAGGAAGTAAAGGCTTTTTGGCATTGGCTTAGCAAGGTGCCAGAGGTTTTCTCAGATGCCTGTGCACAGCTTATTATTTGTTTTCTGTTACATTTGTTATTTTGATATTTTTCATTATTAAACCTTTTAATTACAAAACACCTCTGAGGAGCAGTCTCACTCAAATTAATTATAGCCACTTCTCTGCAAACGCTGGTCCCTCAGAAATTGATACATTAGCATGTTGCTTATTAGACTCTGGCCACATGTTAATCTGTATCACCCCTACACGGACAGCGCTGTTCTGGGAGAGGAGGAAGAACCGAGTCACTTACATTCATTGTCCCATTTATCTCTGCCACAGATTCATCATCTGTCGGGAACTGGTAGATCTGCACTCCATTACTGACCAGTTCACTTGTGATTTTTATTTTAAACTTGGTCAGCTCACTCTTGGAAATGGCATCAGATTTGGCAATGATGGGAATGATGTTCACCTAGAAAAAAACAGAAGTATGAAGTAATCAACTTTGCTTCTGGGAGTTTCTCTAAGTCTGCAATACAACCTTCAAAAGCTTGTAAGTGCTCAATAAATCTACAAAATTATTTGCCAACTCAGTCGTTTCCACCAGAAGGGCTATTCGAGGTGGGGAGATCCTCTGGAAAAGCAGCAACCTTTTCACTATGCAAACAGTAAATCTGCCCAGTAAGAGCTACTTGTGCCAACCTTGCTGTCGAGCTTCTTCATCGTCACCAAGTCCAGGGATTTCAGGGAATGGCCCGTTGGAGCAATGAAGTACAAGCAAGCGTGGATCCGGGTGTCATGGTAGTTGTGCAAGACCCTTTTTATCTTCAGTTCTTCCTGCAAGTAGGCTTCAAACTGAGCATCAATGAACTCAACGATGGGCTTATAGCTTTGGTGAAAGGGGAAAAAAAAAACGCTTTACATCTCACAGTCAGAGAGCTAAACAAGCAGGACAATGCCCCTTGGCTTGCTTTTAAGAAACAAGCTGTTGATAGATTTCACTTTCCATTTTCCACTTCCTGAGACCAATTCTCACTACCTCCCTTGCTCCCACCTATAAGAAATTTTAAAGTTGCACTGCTGACAAGGAGCCATGGTCCTACATCAGACTCTTGCAGCCTGTTTGTCAAAACACAGTACTGGGATTCAGCAGAGGTCAGCAGATACACCATCCTCTCCAGGGAAAGCAGACTCTCATATTTTGAAATGCAAGGGTGAGAGATTTTCTAAAGCAAGGCTAATGTAGACTCATTTGCAGCAGTGTGTAGCCCTTGCTTGCACTCAGGGAGTGAATGTCTTGCTGCTCTTACAGCCCTGAGTGCTGCTGGTGGAAGACACAGCTTCATTCAGTACTACCTTTGCCCAGTGCTCTGAGGTAGGAAATTCCTGCAACTCCCTTGCAAGGTCTTCTGGAACACAGACCCTGCCAGACTCATCATGTAAAGGACATTTGTGCATTTTAAATGAACTTTAAAAAAAAAATCTAACAGATCCACATAAAAGCAAATCTCATCAGCAATGTCCCTGCAGAGATGCACCTTGGAGACTGTCTGGTGTCACTGCACATCCCTTAATCAACACACTCCAGCCACTCTGGGATGTGAGATGCCAGAGACACTCCCCCAGAGTATCTCACTGCACATTTATCATGCTTCCCTGGGGGTTTTCCCATGGAAGAGGCCTGCCAAAAGTGGGTATTAAACCAAGCAGACACTAAACCACACTAGTGGTTTGGTCAGCAGTTTGAGGTCATCACAAACCAGAANGCTTGAGGTCAGCACAAACCAAAGCAAGCCCAGATGCCCTGGAGCATTTCAGTCTCCCCACCAGATGAATTTGGGCAGAAGGTTGCCAGCAGGGCAGAAATTGCTCTGACAGCATGAGAAAAGCTGCTTTATAGTTGAAGCAGTGCTGACACTCCAGAGCTTCTGTCCTCTCTTCTACCTGTCCCATCCCAAAGAGGCGACAAGCAGGAAAACTGCAGTACAGTCAGGCCCAACTAGGGCACAGGGAGAATGAAAAGCCAGGTCATGATATAGCCTCTCTCCCCCTGTCCTGGGTTGCAGTGTAGGATGTACACAAAGTATTTATTCTATCACCATCTTCATGAACTGTTGAAACCAGGTGGGCTAGTGTTTTCCCAAGCCCCCTGCCTCTTCTGCTAATGGCCTTTGGGGTGTCTTCTGCTAATGGCCCACTAATGCCTGGCCCATGAGTCACAGGTAACTCCCTCCAGGGGTTATCTCTGTTAATGGGCCATCAAGGACCCACTTCACAACTCCTCATCCCATTGTGAGATGCTCTGCCCAGGGGGAGGAGCCAAGCATTCTCACCTGGATATAAGCTGGTATGTGGGACAGTGCAATGGGCACTTACCCACTGGATTCCCAGAGGACCAGAGCTCCCAGACCTTTCTACAGGATCACTGTTTCAGGAAGAGCACTTCACCTGGACTGCTTCCACCATCCTGCTCAGGTTGTATTCTGACCCTGTCAGTGATCCTTTGTGTTATTGCATTTATTTTATTTTATTTTTACCTTTTTACCTTTCTTCTTATTAAATTATATCTCTGACTTGGAGCCTCTCATTCGTTTTGCTTTCAAACCACAACACCCCCACACTCACCTGTCCTCTTTGTTGATCTGATCCCCAAAGCCCACTGTGCTCACAATAGTCAGCTTGAGGTTGACATTGCTCTCCTGCAGGTCATAGGTACTGGATTTCAGCTGGAC
>SWJQ01001225.1:45672-63018 GCA_007252995.1 Zosterops borbonicus | reverse complement strand
GGAAATATTCTAAAAAAAAAAGGCAGGAAAAATATTGTCAAATTTAAAATATTTAATTTAAATATTATCAAATTATGGATAAATTAAAAGTTTGAATTAAATATTTAATATTTAAAATATATTATTATTATTATTATTATGTTCAATATTAAAAATATTTAAATATTTGAATAAAGGGGTTAAATGAAATAGTTAAATAGAAGGGTTAAATAAATAGTTAAATAAAATAATTAAACTAAATAGTTAAATAAAATAATTAAATAGTTTAAAAACTGCTCCTTAGAACTCATAGGCCCTTTCTGCTGAGAAATTAATAATTTTTAGGATAATTTCAAATATTCCAAAGACGGAATTTCCCTGATTTCCCAATTTGGGGAACAATCTTTAATCCATATCTGAGTTTTGAGCAAATATTTTGTATTTTTAATGAACATTTCAGAATTTTGGTGTAAAAACACAGAGTCATTCAACCTTTAACTCCCCAAATCTCCTTTTCCAGTGATTTTCCCTCTTTTTTTTTTTTCCCTCTTCAGCCCCTGAGCAGCTCCAGGCTCCAGATGTGACAGGGACTTGTGTAACTCCTCCAAAAATAACCCTGGAGTGGGTTAGGAAAAAAAAACAAACCACATTTAATCCTCATTTTCTTTGGATTTTTTTATTATTTTTATTTTTTTTTCTGGCTTAGTAAACACAAGGAATGAGTGTGTGTAGGGAGAGAAATCCAAAATAAAGGGATTTAACAGGAATATCCAGCTGTTTCTGCTGGGGTTTCTCAATAAGTGACTCAGGGTGATGTGGATGCAAAATAAAAACTGGTTTTTAACAGCAAACTGACACCAAAACTTCAATTTCAGACTCAATTTTCAGCTCATTTTTGTTTTCTTTGGCTCACGAATGTGAATTATTGGTCAAAATAACCCCCTGAGCTCAGAATCCAAAATAAAATGCAGCTTTGAGGGGCAGCAAAAGGGGAGGAAAAATAAGAAATAAATAAATGCTGGTTTTGCCTTTGAGCCCTCTGGGTGTTGATGTGTAAAATTGAGTTTATAAACAGGTGTTTGTGAGGCTCAGGGCCAGTGTGGGCACTAAAAATAAAAAAGAAATGTATAAATAGGATAAAAAGGAAATTTGTGGAGTAAATGGAGCTCATCTTTATGCAAAAAAAAAAAAATAAAAAAATAAAAAGTGCAGCCTTAATAACATCAATTTAACATCAAATTTCCTTTCAAGCCTCTCTTTCTAAATGCTTGTATTTTAAAATTTAACATATAAACAGGTGTTTGTGAGGCTCAGGGGCAGTGGGCACTAAAAATAAAAAAAGGAATGTATAAATAGAATAAAAGGGAATCTTGTGGAGTAAATGGAGCTCAACTTTATGCAAAAAAAAATTTAAAAAAGTACAGCCTTAATAATCAAATTTCCTTCCAGGCTTCTCTTTCTAAATTATTCTATTTTAAAAGAAAGTTGCGTTTTGCATCCCTGAGCCCTTTAGCCCAATTTCTATTTTTATTTTTCGGAGGGTTATTTTTGGCAGGGATTGAAGGTGATATTGTGGCCTCCATTCCCTTATCCCGGGCAGGGCAGGGAGAACGTCCCCACCTGTGCTTTCCCCTCAGCCTTGGGCTTAAAAAAGAAAAGGAGAATTTTTTTTACAATGCCTTTTTCATTAGAAAATCATTAGAAATAATTAAATGTGTTAAAAGTGCAAAATAATTCTGGATCTTCTCTGCTCTTGATGCTCGTGGGAGGTTTTTATTTTGCTCCGTCTGAGGGAATTTTTCTGGTGGTGCCAGGTGTTTTATCCCATTAAAATCTGGATTTTTATCCCTCCCTGAGTTTCCAAAACACCCTCAGGGTTGGGAATTGGTGGATTTGTGTTTTCCTGAAGTTTTGGGAAGTGAGGAGGAGTTTTGGGGTGAAGGAATTGTGGCCTTGAGGGGACAACAAAAGCTGGAGGGAGGCAATTCCCCAAGGCCTGGAGTGCCAGGAAAAGGGGGAATTATTTCAAACTGGAAAAGGAGAATATGAGTGGGATATTGGGGAGGAATTTTTGGCTGTTTGAAGGAATTTTGGTGGTGATTGAATTATTCCCATTCTTTGTGTGGCCGCCCCATCCCTGGAAGGGCTCAAAGCTGGTCTGGAGCAACATGAGGTGTGGGATGGGATGAGATGATCCTAAAAGTCCCTTTCCCAGCTCAAACAATTTTTAATTTTGGGGTGATTAAAACCTTCCAGGTGTGTTTTTTCCCCACTCTTTGGAGTGAGGATGAGGCTCCTCCATCCCAAATTGGTCACGGCCGAGTTCAGCCAAGGCTGAGCCATCTCTGCTTTGTGTCTAAAAATCTGTCTGGGAAATGAGGGCTGGAATTAATTCATGAGAGGGAAAAAAACCAGGTCAGCAAGAATGAAAGGTGCTGACAAGCATAAAGTACCTGAGATTGTTGTAAAAAAGGGGGGAAAAAGTGGTTGGAAATGGTTTTTCTCTTTCCCAAGTAAGCGAAATGTTTGTGCCTGAGGTTTCACAGGCATCAGAGGGAGAGAACTGCAAGAAGTGCCTGAATTCAGGAATTCTCATTTCCTAATAAAATATTCCTTGAAAGGTTTATCCTTCCAAGGCAGGGCTGGTTGGAGCAGCTTTGTGGCTCAGGAAAGTGATTTTTTTGTCCTCACAGAGCCCTCTGTGAGCAGCTCCAGGGCCACCTCAGGGTTTTTCACAATTCCAGGCTGAAAAAGCTGCAGCATAAATGGGCAGAAATATGAGAAAATCAGAGCTGAAAGAGCAAATTACTCCATTTAAATAGAATTATTTCTCCATTCACTCTCTGCAGCCAAGGTCAGGCTGACCTTTCCTCTTATAGGGACATCTCAGAGCAGGAAAAAACCTGAGCAAACCACCCTGGGAGGGAAGGGAATCCTGAAAGGCACCAGCTCAAATCCCAGAATGGCCTTTATGGCACGTGTGAGGCACTGGATCCCTCTGTTCCCAAAAATAACCTCCCCTTGCTCATGGCCAGCTTTGGGGACTCATTCCTGGGACTATTTTTTCCCTCCTTTTCCAGAGGGTTTTAAATTTCCACCTTCCTTTTCCAGCAGTCCCAAGGAGGCACCAAAATCCTCACTGGGAGAGGGCAGGATCTGCTGCTTTTCCCTGGAAATTATGGATATTTTGGTGTTTTATTGCAGCTGAGTTCTTTGTGGGTGGCTATGAATGGCAAGTTTTTATCTGGCACCAAAGCACTCCCCCCCTAAAAATCCATTTACACCTTAAAGGAAGGAAATGATCCTGGAAATGCCTTTTTTTTTTTTCTGGGAATTGAGAGTTTTCCTACTGAAAATGTCCCTGGGGTGGGTCACTCCCCTTTCACGTGGGGATATTTCTGACTTTTGACATTTTTCCTTTTATTTTTGGTTTTTTTTAGGAGCTGTAGCTCTCCTGCCCCCGTGGGAGTGTGACTGTTATGGGTAATGGTGTGAGAGAAGGTCCAGTGGAATTCCAGAGGGATGTGGAGCCCGTCACAGCCCGAATTCCAGCAGAGGTGAGAGCAGGAGCTGGGCTGGGAACCCAGAGGGAGGGAATTCTGCCCTGCTCAGGTCTGATCCCACCTGGAATTCTGTACTGGGGAGATGTTGGAGCGAGTCCAGAGGAAGCACCAGGATGGTCACAGCTCTGCCGTGGGGAAAAGCTGGGAAAATTGGGATTGTCCAGCCTGGAAAAGCTCCAGAGTGACCTGATTGTGACTTCCCAGTGCCTGAAGGAGCCACAAGAAACGTGGAGAGGGATTTTGGGACAGAGGATGGAGGGAAAGAACAGAGGGAAACTGGAAAAGGAGAATTTGGGTGGGATTTTGGGAAGGAATTCCTGACTGGGAGGGTGGGGAGGAGCTGGGCTGGAATTCCCAGGGCAGCCCCTGGATCCCTGGAAGTGCCCAAGGCTGGAAAAGTGAAACCTTGGAGCTGTTTCCAGTCCCTAAAGGGGCTCCAGGAGAGCTGGAGAGGGATTTGGGATAAAAAATGGATTTCCAGGATACAGGGAATGGATTTAAACTGGGAAAAGGAGAGTCTGGGTGAGATTTTTGGGAAGGAATTCCTGGCTGTGAGTGCAGAGATGGAATGGGCTGGAATTCCCAGAGCAGCTGTGGCTGCTCCATCCCTAGAAATGTCCACGGGAAATGGAAGAAAGGAAATTCCAGGGAAAACTCAGAGCACTTCCAGTCCCTAAAGGGGCTCCAGGAGAGCTGGAGAGGGATTTGGGACAAAGGATGGGATTCCAGGGATGGAATTGCAGGACATAGGGAATGGATTTAAACTGGGAAAAGGGGAATCTGGGTGGGATTTTGGGAAGGAATTCCTGGCTGTGAGGGCAGAGATGGAATGGGCTGGAATTCCCAGAGCAGCTGGAATTGTCCAAGGCCAGCTTGGAGCAGGTTGGGATGGTGGAGGATCTCCCTGCCCATGGAATGGGATGAATTTTAAGATCCATCCAAGCCAAAGCAAGGCTGGGATTTGAGCTCTGGGCTCCTAAAAGCCACAGATTTTATTTGATCCACAGAATGTGTCCCCTCTGAGGGGCTCCAGACACCCCCATCCCCTTGGGAAGAGGTTGGGACAATTCCCAGTCCAGGGTGAAGCAGCAGAGCTGCTCCAGGGTCACCAATCCAAGGTTTCCCTGTTCCTGGGCTGGTTGGAATTCCTGGAAAACAGGAGGTGATGTCAAACCTTGCTCTGGTTTATCCCAAACCCAGGGGCTGAAGTTGACCTTTGCTCGGCTGCCCTCACACCCAGGAACAGCCTGGGAGGGGGAAATTGAGCTGATCCAGGAGTTTTAGGGTCATAAACATTAACTTTGGGGTTGGGAAAGGTCCTGGAAAGGAGGGAAATGTTAACTCCTCTGGTCCACAAAGTGTCAAAAGTTCACACGTCGAGCCTGGGCTTGTTCTCACTCCAGAACCTCCACGGGGTTGGATTTCCTGGCAGTTTTTGTTGCTCTCCGTGGGAGAAAAAAAAATGCTGATTTTATCAATCTGAGCTGTGGCAGGAATGCCAAGAGAAAAATCCCCCTCAGAGGGGGGAAAAAACTGCCTGGATTTCTCCTCAGAATCTGGGAATGATGTCGGAATAGGGCTTGGGTGCTTCTCCTCCAGAAACTTCCCTTCTGTCCCTGCCTAAATCATGGGGAGGGAGAAGAAAAGAGAAATAACAGGGAGAAAACAGCACATGCAAGAGGAGTTCTTGGAATTTTGCCTTCACTGTCCAACCAGGAATTTCACTGTGCTGGAAATTCAGTGAAACATTTTGACCCAAATCCTGCCCCTGGGGTGAATGCTGCAGAAAAGGTGAAATATTTTTCCTTGTGGGATTGATTTTTTTTTTTCTTTCCCCAGGATAACCAGGAGAAGAAGAAGGTGCTGAACTCTCTAATGTCTGGGGCACTGGCTGGGGCTGTGGCTAAAACTGCAGTGGCTCCTCTGGACAGGACAAAAATCATGTTCCAAGGTGAGTCCTGTGGGCTTTTCTCAATTTTTAATTTTTTTGGAGCCTTTTGAGCTTCCAATCTGCTCATCCAGCTCCTTTTCCAGGAGATTTGGAGTCTCTGGGGAGAGGGAATTGGGCTGTGGGAGTTCCCTGCTGAAGGCTGGATGCTCAAATTGTGTCAACTCTCCCTAAACTGGGAGGCAGAAGGTGCTGGAGCTGCTGCACCCCTGGATTTGTGTCCCCTGGCACCCCTGAATTGCAACAGAAAACCAAATTCCCTTGACTGGAATAGAGAATTCAGCAGGATTTGGGGATTTGGGGACCTGTGGCAGTGCAATTCCTCCAATTATCCCAGAAGGGAACAGCACAGGCCTTTAATTCAGTGGACATTTAGGAAAGCCAAGAATTTTAAATATGCTGACGTCCCAGATTAACTGGATTGGGCTCAGTCTAATCCCTGGCTGACATTTAATTCAGAATTGATTTTTGCTGACACAATTTTCATTCTGGGCAGCACAAGCAGCTCTGGGATTGCTGGGATTGCCTGAATTTTTTGGGTTTTTCCCACCAAAAACACACCTCCAGGTTCATTTTAGGGTGGAAATATCAGGAGCAGGGATGAGAGGGAATCACCTGGAATTTGGACAGGCCACATCCCTAAAAATCCCTGCCTGGTTCAGCCCAAAATGTTCCAACTGGAATAATTTCTTGGGATCTGATGGATTTTTTTTTTAGGTCCTTTCTGCCCTAAAGGGATTTTATTCTCTGTCTGTGAGGAAGGAAAACATCTTTGGCTCATCAAAGTGATGCCTCGAGTTAGAAACTGAGGATTGAGGTTGGGATAGTGGGAAGTGTCCATGGCAAAGGGGTGGAACTGGATGAGCTTTCCCAGCCCAAACCATCCCAAAATCCAATCAATTTCCCTGTGCCAGAGGGAGAAAACCTTTTTAAAAGAGCAAAAAACCACCTTGATAACCATCACTGTTTATCAAGGCAGTTTTATTCCTTAATAAAATAAAAAAAATAAATCAAAATAAAAGTGTGGGGAAAAAAAATAGATTTGCATGGAATTGTTTGATACACTCCAGAGCCTCCCAAAGTCTCAGCTGAGTGAGGAAGGAGCTGCAGCAGCCCCTTAATTGGAGCCACGTTTCATTAAATCTTTCCAACCAGGGGTTTTATTTTTTCCCCCCCTTCCTTTGGGCAGAGCTGCCAAACAAATCCTCCTTTCCCAAATCCTGCCTCGTGGATTCCACGGGTAAAGAGGTGCTGTCAACTTTGGATGGATGAAAAGGGGGGTAAAAAAATTAAAAATAAAATAAATCAGGGAGTTGATTTGAGTTGTGCTGGGATGGAGCTGCTCTTGCGTGGAGCTTCGCTCTGCCCTCGCTGGGTTCTGGAATTAGGGTGGGGATCTGGGCATGGAAATGCTCTGAAGAAATAAGTCAACATTGCAGTTTTGAGAGTTTTTTCCTCTTTAATTAATTGGTTTTTATTTATTCATTTATTCTGCTCAAATGGAATTTTCCTAACAGGCATTGGGAGGAAAAAATGGGCTTTTGTGCTAAATTATGGGAGGATTTTAGGAGACAAAGAATCTCTATTTCCTCTTGCATTCATTCTTTTCCTTCTATATTTTTATCCCTTGAGCCAAAACACCTGTTTATTTATCCCTTATTTAGGGATTCGTGGATCAAATAGTAATTTTCATATCTTGCAAACCCTAATCTTCTTTTTTTCCTTTTTTTTAGTGTCTTCAAAAAGATTTTCTGCCAAGGTGAGTTGATGTCTGTCTGCTGTTGCCCTGAAGTGTTTGATTAATCTTTTGTTGGCCTTTATTTCACTTTTTTGGGGGGATTTATCAGCAGCATTCCATGAAAACATAGAGGGAAAGACCGAGAATGGTGTTGTGAATTATAAATGGTCACAAAATGGATCCCAAATGGTCACAAAATGGACACAAAAATGGACCCCAAATGGACCCAAAATGGGCACAAAATGGTCACGAAGCCTCAGACTTTTATAAGTTTTGGTCTGGACAGAGCTGGAGAATAAAGTAGATATTTATTAAAAGGTTTTTAAGGGCACACCTTGGGCAGGACAAGAGCCTGGCCAGGGATACAGCCAAGGTGGGCACAAAATGGGCACAGAATGGACCGAAAATGTGTCCAAAATGGACCCAAAATGGGCACAAAATGGGCACAAAATGGACCCAAAATGGTCACAAAATGGACCCAAAATGGACCAAAATGAACTACAAGTCATGAAGTCTCAGACTTTTATAGTTTTTGGTCCATTTGCAGGTCGGGGTTGGATTGCCCCGTCCCAGCTTTGGGCTCTGAGGTCCCATCCTTGTCCCTCCCTCCAGCCCAGCCTTGTTTGTGCTCGTGGGGCTGAGAGTTGTCCTGGGGCTGCAGCAGGAAAAGGGTTTGTTTTGTGTCCCTGCTCAGACTGTGAGCTCAGGGCTGTGCCCTGGGCACCACAGAACCTGAAATACATGGAATTAAAACTGAAGGCATCAGGGTTAATCTGTGGGGTCCTCATTCCCATTCTCCCTGAGCTTTGTCCTGTTCCCCTCAGGAAGCTGAGGGGCTGATTTATCCCCTCAGGAATCTCACAGGCTGGTTTATTCCCCAATCTCACAGGTTGGTTTATCCCCTCAGGAAGGTCCCAGGTTGGTTTATTCCCCAATCTCACAGGTTGGTTTATTCCCCTCAGGAAGCTCAGGGGCTGATTTATCCCCACAGGAAGGTCACAGTTTGTTCTATCCCCACAGGAGCTCACAGGTTGGTTTATTCAACAATCTCACAGATTGTTTTATCCCCCAATCTCACAGGTTGTTTTATCCCCACAGGAAGCTCACTAACAGGCTGTTTTATCCCCAATGTCACAGTTTGTTCTATCCCCACAGGAATCACAGGCTGTTTTATCCCCAGTCTCACAGTCTGTTTCCCCCCACAGGAGGCCTACAGGCTGATTTATCACACCTACCTCAATGAGGGCCTGTGGAGCCTGTGGAGGGGGAACTCGGCCACCATGGTGCGGGTGATCCCCTACGCCGCCATCCAGTTCTGTGCCCACGAGGAGTACAAACAGCTCCTGGGGGACTACTACGGCTTCCAGGGAAAGTAAGAGTCAGCAGGGCTGGGGGGTCCTGATGGGGTCCCTGGGGGGCTTGTTGGGATCTTTGGGGCCCTGCTGGGATCCTTTGGGGCCCTGATGGGATCTTTGGGGTCCTCATGGGGTCCTTGGGGGTCCTGCTGGGATGTTTGGAGCACTGCTGCGATCCTGGGGGACCTGCTGGGGTCCCTGGGGGTCTTGTTGGGATCTTTGGGGGCTCCTGATGGGATCCTGGGGGGCCCTGCTGGGATCTTTGGGGCCCTGCTGGGATCACTGGGGGGCCTGATGGGATCCTTGGGGGTCTTGTTGGGATCCTCGGGCTCCTGCTGGGATCTTTGGATAATAGAAGGTGGAAGCTGTGAGGGGAAAAAGCTTTGACCTGGAAGCTCTGAGGGGAAAGGTGGAGGTTCCAAGGGAGAAGCTGTGAGGGGAAGCTCTGAGAGGAGGGCTTTGAGATGGAAGTACCAAGGGGAAAACTGTGAGGGGACGCTCCAAGATGGAAGCTGTGTGGATGAAGCTGTGAAGGGAAGCTCCAAGATGGAAGGTCCAAGGGGCAAGCCGTCAGGGGAAGCTCCAAGATGGAACCTCTGAGGTGGAACCTCTGAGGGTGAAGTTCTGAGGGAGAAGAGAGTCCAAGGGGGAGACTGAGGGGGAAGCTCCAAAGGGGAACCTTTGAGGTAGAAGCTCTGAGGTGGAAGCTCTGAGGCAGAGGAAGCTGTGAGGGGGAAGGTCCAAGGGGAGGCTCCAAGGTGGAACCTTTGAGGGAGGGAAGCTCCAATGTGGAAGCTCTGAGGAGAAGCTCCAAGGTGGACCCTTTGAAGGAGGGAAGCTCCAAAGGGGCAGCCCCAAGTGCCAGCCCCTTTTTGGGGTTTGAGGTGCCAAGGGAAGGGCAGATTGTGTGAGGACACAGCCCTGCCATGTCCAGCCATGAGCCAGGCCTGGACATGGAAGGAGCAACACAAAGAGCAGGAGAAGCAGCAGCTCCAGCCTGAGCCTCTTCTCCCCATGGATTCCCCGTTCTGGGATGGCTGGGAATGTCCAGCAGGCACAGCAGAGCCATTCCCAGCAGCCAGGTGGGATTTACAGCTGCAGGTGACGTTTGGTGTCTCCTCTCTCCCCTCCCTGCAGGGCACTGACGCCTTTCCCTCGTTTCATTGCCGGCTCCCTGGCCGGGACCACGGCCGCCATGGTCACCTACCCGCTGGACATGGTCCGTGCCCGCATGGCCGTCACCCCCAAGGAGATGTAAGTGCCCCATGCAGAACTCTTTGGGGGTTTTTATAAGGCTTTAACTGGCTTTTTTTAACTGGCTTTATTGCCAGTTTTTGGGGTCATTTCTTGCCGGGAGTCTTTGGTGGAATAAAGCAGTGATTCCAAGCCCAGAGGTCCTGGACTTGGTTAGTGCCCTCATGGCTGTCACACCCAAGGAGATGTAAAAGCCCCATGCACAACTTTTTTGGGTTTTTTTTATAAGGCCATGTGGCTTTATTGCTGTTTTTTGGGGTCATTTCTTGCTGGGAGCCTTGGTGGAATAAAGCAGCAATTCCAAGCCCAGAGGTCCTGGACATGGTCCTGTCCACATGGCTGTCACCCCCAAAGAGATCTAAGTGCCTCATGCACAACTTTTTTTGGGTTTTTATAAGGCTTTAACTGGCTTTATTGCCAGTTTTTGGGAGTCATTTCTTGCTGGGAGCCTTGGCCAAACCCAGAGGTCCTGGAGATGGTTTGTGCCCTCNGGGAAAAAGCTTTGACCTGGAAGCTCTGAGGGGAAAGGTGGAGGTTCCAAGGGAGAAGCTGTGAGGGGAAGCTCTGAGAGGAGGGCTTTGAGATGGAAGTACCAAGGGGAAAACTGTGAGGGGACGCTCCAAGATGGAAGCTGTGTGGATGAAGCTGTGAAGGGAAGCTCCAAGATGGAAGGTCCAAGGGGCAAGCCGTCAGGGGAAGCTCCAAGATGGAACCTCTGAGGTGGAACCTCTGAGGGGGAAGTTCTGAGGGAGAAGAGAGTCCAAGGGGGAGACTGAGGGGGAAGCTCCAAAGGGGAACCTTTGCGGTAGAAGCTCTGAGGTGGAAGCTCTGAGGCAGAGGAAGCTGTGAGGGGGAAGGTCCAAGGGGAGGCTCCAAGGTGGAACCTTTGAGGGAGGGAAGCTCCAATGTGGAAGCTCTGAGGAGAAGCTCCAAGGTGGACCCTTTGAAGGAGGGAAGCTCCAAAGGGGCAGCCCCAAGTGCCAGCCCCTTTTTGGGGTTTGAGGTGCCAAGGGAAGGGCAGATTGTGTGAGGACACAGCCCTGCCATGTCCAGCCATGAGCCAGGCCTGGACATGGAAGGAGCAACACAAAGAGCAGGAGAAGCAGCAGCTCCAGCCTGAGCCTCTTCTCCCCATGGATTCCCCGTTCTGGGATGGCTGGGAATGTCCAGCAGGCACAGCAGAGCCATTCCCAGCAGCCAGGTGGGATTTACAACTGCAGGTGACGTTTGGTGTCTCCTCTCTCCCCTCCCTGCAGGGCACTGACGCCTTTCCCTCGTTTCATTGCCGGCTCCCTGGCCGGGACCACGGCCGCCATGGTCACCTACCCGCTGGACATGGTCCGTGCCCGCATGGCCGTCACCCCCAAGGAGATGTAAGTGCCCCATGCAGAACTCTTTGGGGGTTTTTATAAGGCTTTAACTGGCTTTTTTTAACTGGCTTTATTGCCAGTTTTTGGGGTCATTTCTTGCCGGGAGTCTTTGGTGGAATAAAGCAGTGATTCCAAGCCCAGAGGTCCTGGACTTGGTTAGTGCCCTCATGGCTGTCACACCCAAGGAGATGTAAAAGCCCCATGCACAACTTTTTTGGGTTTTTTTTATAAGGCCATGTGGCTTTATTGCTGTTTTTTGGGGTCATTTCTTGCTGGGAGCCTTGGTGGAATAAAGCAGCAATTCCAAGCCCAGAGGTCCTGGACATGGTCCGTGTCCACATGGCTGTCACCCCCAAAGAGATCTAAGTGCCTCATGCACAACTTTTTTTGGGTTTTTATAAGGCTTTAACTGGCTTTATTGCCAGTTTTTGGGAGTCATTTCTTGCTGGGAGCCTTGGCCAAACCCAGAGGTCCTGGAGATGGTTTGTGCCCTCATGGCCGTCACCCCCAAGGAGATGTAAGTGCCCCATGCACAACTTTCTGGGGTTTTTATAAGGCCATGTGGCTTTATTTCTGTTTTTTGTGAGTCATTTCTTGCTGGGAGCCTTGGGTGGAATAAAGCCCTGAGGTCTGAGCAGCAATTCCATGCCCAGAGGTCCTGGACATGGTCAGTGCCCTCATGGCTGTCACACTCAAGGAGATGTAAGTGCCCCATGCACAACTTTCTGGGGTTTTTTTATAAGGCCATGTGGCTTTATTTCTGTTTTTTGTGAGTCATTTCTTGCTGGGAGCCTTGGGTGGAATAAAGCCCTGAGGTCTGAGCAGCAATTCCATGCCCAGAGGTCCTGGACATGGTCAGTGCCCTCATGGCTGTCACACTCAAGGAGATGTAAGTGCCCCATGCACAACTTTTTGGGGTTTTTTTATAAGGTCATGTGGCTTTATTGCCATTTTTTTGGGTAATTTCTTGCTGGGAACCTTGGGTGGAATAAAGCCCTGAGGTCTGAGCAGCAATTCCATGCCCAGAGCCATGGATGTGGGAGGAGATGGATGCAGGAAGACCCAAGAGACAGCACAGCAAGGCTGTGGGAGAACTGAAACCCCCTCTTGATGAGCTCAGAACCCAATTAATTCCCAATTAATCCATCAGGGGAGCCACTGACCAGCGCAGGTCTGCTTCTCCCCGTGTCCCCACGCCAGGTACAGCAGCATTGTCCACGTCTTCATCCGGATATCCCGAGAGGAGGGGCTGAAAACCTTGTACAGGGGCTTCACCCCCACCATCCTGGGGGTCATTCCCTACGCTGGCCTCAGCTTTTTCACCTACGAGACACTGAAGAAAGTCCACGCAGGTAAATTCAGGGGAAATGCTGATTTTTGGGGAGGCTCCAGGGGTTTGGGTGGAGGGGTCTGAGGGCTCCGGGGTCTGTGCAGATGCAGATGCAGGTCTGCCTGTCTTGTGGAGGGAAAAAAAGTGGAATTTCCAGGTGGAGAGTGCGCTAAGTTGGGAGCAAAACGTCGGGAGAGCAACCTGGGGAGCAAAATCTTGGGAGCAAAACCTCAGGAGAGCAACCTAGGGAACAAAACCTGGGGAAAACGAAACCTCAGGAGAGCAACCTGTGGAAAACAAAACCCAGGGTGAACAAAACCCGGCGAGGGCAACCTCAGTAACAAAACCTCCATCCCCACACCCCCTTCCCCTGAATTCCCTCAGAATCCTGAGGAGTTTTTCCCCACAGAGCACAGTGGGAAGGCTCAGCCCTCTCCCCTGAATTCCCTGTGAATCCCAAGGAGTTAATCCCAAGGATTTCCCCTATGTTTTCCCCCCAGAGCACAGCAGGAAGGCGCAGCCCTCTCTCCCTCAATTCCCAGTGAATCCCAAGGAGTTTCCCCTGTAAATCCCAAGGATTTCCCATCTGTTCTCCCCCAGAGCACAGCAGGAAGGTGCAGCCCTCTCCCTGTCAATCCCAAGGAGTAACCCCAAGGATTTCCCCCCTGTTTCCCCGCAGAGCACAGCGGGAAGGCTCAGCCCTCTCCCCATGAACTCCTGTGAATCCCAAGGAGTAACCCCAATGATTTTCCCCGTTTTCCCCCCAGAGCAGAGTGNCAGAGCACAGCAGGAAGGTGCAGCCCTCTCCCTGTCAATCCCAAGGAGTAACCCCAAGGATTTCCCCCCTGTTTCCCCGCAGAGCACAGCGGGAAGGCTCAGCCCTCTCCCCATGAACTCCTGTGNTTCTCCCCCAGAGCACAGCAGGAAGGTGCAGCCCTCTCCCTGTCAATCCCAAGGAGTAACCCCAAGGATTTCCCCCCTGTTTCCCCGCAGAGCACAGCAGGAAGGCTCAGCCCTCTCCCCATGAACTCCTGTCAATCCCAAGGAGTAACCCCAATGATTTTCCCCGTTTTCCCCCCAGAGCAGAGTGGGAAGGTGCAGCCCTCTCCCTGTCAATCCCAAGGAGTAACCCCAAGGATTTCCCCCCTGTTTCCCCCCAGAGCACAGCGGGAAGGCGCAGCCCTCTCCCCAACAATTCTCTGTGAATCCTAAAGAGTTTCCCCCCTGTTTTTCCCCCAGAGCACAGCGGGAAGGCGCAGCCCTCTCCCCAACAATTCTCTGTGAATCCTAAAGAGTTTCCCCCCTGTTTTTCCCCCAGAGCACAGCGGGAAGGCGCAGCCCTCTCCCCCGGAGCGGCTGCTGTTCGGGGCGTGCGCGGGGCTCATCGGGCAGTCGGCCTCGTACCCGCTGGACGTGGTGCGGCGCCGCATGCAGACCGCGGGCGTGACGGGCCACAGCTACAGCTCCATCCTGCTCACCATGCAGGAGATCGTCCGGGAGGAGGGACTCATCAGGGGCCTCTACAAAGGGCTCAGCATGAACTGGGTGAAAGGCCCCATCGCCGTGGGGATCAGCTTCACCACCTTCGACCTGACGCAGATCCTGCTCCGCAAGCTGCAGCAGCACGGCCCGCAGAGGTAGTGGCTTTGAGGGCTGGACAAACAGCAATTAATTCTTCCCCCTGGTCTCCTCCACATGGCTCCTGCAGCTGAGAACTGACTCACCCATTTGTTGGGTTTTTGGGCGTTTTTTTTTTCCTGTTGTTCCTGGATTTATTTTTTCTTTCCCCGCCCCCCGTTTTTGATTTGGAAGTCTAACTGTTCCCTAGGTGAAAAAATCCTGATCTGGAAGGCAGAGTCCTCCACTTTCCGGATGGATTCTGCCCCAACTTTCTGATGGATTCTGCCCCACCTTTGTGATGGATTCTGCCCCACCTTTGTGATGGATTCTGCCTCAGCCCTGTGATGGATTCTGCCCCCAGGAATGGAGCCTCCCCACCCTTACCTGTGCTGCTCCTGGCTCCTCACCTGGCTCTCCGTGGGCAGATGGAAGAGAAGGGGCTCAGAGCTGTTGGGAATGAACCCCTGGATGTGGGAAGTGGCAGCTCTGCAGCTCCCTGCAGCCTGCCAAGTGCAATATCCCAGTGCAGCCCACAGGGAATTCCAGATTCCCCTGGGCTGTGGAAGCAGAGCAGGCCCAGCACACTACAAGAAGCTGAATGTTTTCTCTGGCTGGGAATGCCCCCCCTTTTCCCCATGAATTTCCCTTGGTTTTGGGTTGAGCTGCATCAACGTCCCTCGTTTGTGGTGTCCCTCTGAGATTACCAAAGACTGGAGGCAGCAGAGAAGGGCAGTTTGGAGCCTTTTCACAAACAAAATTTCCCTCTGTGTGTCGTCAGTGTCGCCGAGCAAAGGGCTGTGCCTGGATCCCCAAAACTGGATCCACTCCAGCTGCATTTTGTGTATTTTCCCTCCTGTGCTGCCCTGCCCTGCCCTGCCCTGGAGAGAGGCAGCGTTTTCCAGGCCTGGATGCCCTGAGGAAGGAGCTGCCCCACCCTTCACAAACCCCGTGTGTTTTATTCAGTATTATCACTGCTCTATGCACCGTGTGAGAGAACAAATCCTGCTGCAGCCTGGGCTTTGCTCCCCAGGATTTTTTGGGCTGTGTCCCCCTCCAAAAGCTGTCCCTGGGAGCTGAGCTGAGCCCCTGGACATCCTTATTGTCCTTTTTGGTACCTGCTGTGTAGGTGGTGTCACCTCTGTCCATTAACTCGTCCCCTCAGCTGTGTCAGCCCTGAAATTCCTTTTGGGATTTAATCCTTGTGGCAACCCTGCAGTGCCAAGCAGTTCCAGCTGGGAATGGACAAGGAATGGTCAAGAACCTCCTCTCAGTGTTCCTCTTCCTCATCAGTTTTCAGGGAAATGGAGATTTTTTTGTTGGTGGATTCCATTAAATCCAGAGGTTTCTGATGATCAGATGACACAAACCAAGGTGGAAAAATCCCTTTTCCAGAGAGTCCAGAATTAAGGGATTAAAAAAAAAACAAAACCAAACCCAAATTTAACTTTTAAAACTTAGATAAAACCTGTCCTTTCCTGGTTGTTGTGTATTTTAGCCAGATGGGAATGGCAGGAATTGCACAGGGAGGCAGGAGCAGCCTTCTCCTTTCTTTTATTTTGTTTTTTTTTTTGTCTTTGCACTTCTTTTGGAGCAACCAAACCTGCTCCTGATGCCAAATATTTCCTTAGGAATCAGGGAATGTGGGGATGGCACTGGAGTGTTGGCACACAAAATTATTCCTGGCATTGGGATGGGGCAGGCTGGAACTGGGATTTAACCCCAGGAATTCCCTGATTTTTCTGGGAATTTTCCTGATTTCCCTGAGCCCAGCATTCCCTGATTTTCCTGGGAATTAAAGATACCCCTGGGGTTTTTTGGGAGGCTCTGGAGGTGAGTTCTGTGTCATTTTTTGGGGGGTGCTGCTGCAAAACCCTCAGCTCTGCTTCCCCTTTTCCCTCAGCTCCCCCAATTTCTTTTCTCCAATGGAGAAGCCGATTTTTTCCTGCTCCTGTCCTGATCCAGAAGGAGGAATTCCAGCAGCGTTTATGTCCCTCCCTTTATCCTTGTCCCCTCCAAGCTGGGAAATGCAGGAATTCCAGGAAAATCCCTTAATTAGCAGCTGCTAACCCGATTTCAACCCAGCAGAAATTTCAGCTCATTGTTTTTTCTGCAAGTTTTGCAGGCTGGGTGTTGCTCCAGGGGCAGATTTTTGAATTCAGCCTGTGATGGTTTTGGTGCTTCTGTTTCTCAGAGCGTGTTGCTGCTTTGGGTTGGTTTAAAAAGCTTTNTTTGCTTTTTTTTTTTTTTTTCCTTCTTTTTTTTCCCTTTTTTTGTTGTTTTTTTTTGAATGTAGAAAAGGGGAAACAGAGTGTTCCCTTCCCTTCTTTTCTTCCCTGCATGGATTCAGACTAAATCCAGATTCTTTTTCCTGAGGTCTGCTGGCCAGGAAGAGCTCTGAGAAAAGAAATAACTCGAAACAGGAGTTTTTCCTCTTTTTTTTTCCCCTTTTTTCCCTTTTTGTTCCCCCTTTTTTCCCTTTCCCTTCCCCTTTTTTCTCCCCTTTCCCTCCCTTTTTCTTCCCTTTTTTTTCCCCCTTCAATTCCCTAATTTTTTCATTCTATTCCTCTCTAATCTCATTTCCCACACACCTTCCTCACGGATCCTCAAATCACCACCACCAAATTTTCTGCTCTTTCTTTTGATTTTCCTCTCCCTCCTCCTGCTTCTTCCTGCACCTTGAGCCCCGCACTGGCACTTCCAGAAAACCAGGTCCAAAAAAATGCACCCAGAATGACAAAATTGCAGATTTTTATATATTTTTTTAATTTCAAACAGCCCAACCACATTTTTCCCCCCTCACAGCCTGGATGCTCCAGGAATTTCAGGCACCAACGGGGTGGATTTGGGGGAATTTTCCTGAGCTCCTTGTCTGGTTTGGCATCTTCACTTGATACCTTGGAGGGGCTGATTCCTCTTTACCCCCCCTTTTTCCTCCCCTTTTTCCCCCCTTTTTGTTTTCCCCTTTTTTTCCCCCTCTTTCCTCTGTTTCTCCCTCTTTTTCTTTCTCCCCCCCTTTTTTCTTTCCCCCTTTTTTCTTTCCCCCTTTTTTCTTTCCCCCTTTTTTCTTTCCCCCTTTTTCCTCTTTTTTGTCCCTTCCTCCCCTTTATTTTCCCCTTTATTTTCCCCTTTATTTTCCCCTTTATTTTCCCCTTTATTTTCCCCTTTATTTTCCCCTTTATTTTCCCCTTT
>SWJQ01001225.1:25681-39084 GCA_007252995.1 Zosterops borbonicus | reverse complement strand
TGATTTGTTTGTTTGAGGTTTTGTTTGTTTTTGGGGGGGTTTTTTGTTTGTTTTTCTCAAATATCCACGGCGAGGATTCCTGGGAAGCAGGAGGAGGAGGAGGAGGAGGAGGAGCTGAGAGCGAATTAAACCCACTAAAAACCCATTACAGACCCATCAAAGGGGGATATCTGACCCCAAACAAGGACATCAAACAGGATCAGAGCCCCCGGCCCTTCCTCCCCTCCTAATCCTGTTTGGTGCAGCTGCACCAGGGACCCTGTCCTTGTCCCTGTCCTTGTCCCTGTCCTTGTCCCTGTCCCCTCCCTGCCACTGTCACCAGCTCCGGGGTGACCCCAGGGACAGGGACCCCCAGTGGGGTGAGCTCCTCTTGTAGGGTGATGCTCAGGGTGAGGGGTCTGGGGACACCCAGAGCAGCTCTGGGGACACCAAGAGCAACTTTGAGGATACCCAGAGCAACTTCGGGGACACCCAGAGCAGTATGGGGACACCTAGAGCAGCTCTGGGGACACCCAGAGCAGTTTGGGGACACCCAGAGCAGTTTTGGGACACCTAGAGCAGCTCTGGGGACACCCAGAGCAGTCTGGGGACACCCAGAGCAGTTTTGGAACACCCAGAGGAGCTTCTGGGGACACCCAGACAAGTTTGGGGACACCCAGAGCAGCTCTGGGGACACCAAGAGCAGGTCTGGGGACACCCAGAGCAGCTTTAGGGTGACAAAAACACTGGTGCTTTGGGGTTTTTTTGTTTGTAATTTATTTATTTTGATGCAGCCACCCCCGAGGCTGCTGGGCCTGAAGGGTCACACAGAGTGTGGGGCTGAGCCTGAGGAAGTTTGGGGGTTCACACCAAGAACAAAACCCCCTCCAAACACACAAAACCCCTCCAGCCTGAGCTGAAACACCCCAAAACCTGAGCTGGGCACTGCGGTGTCCCCAGGAGCCGCTGCCCCTCCAGGGAAAGGCAGCACTGGAGTGTCCCCACGAGGGGCAGGCGTGGCACTGTCACACCCCATGGCCACCAAGCCCCGTCCTGGTGGCACCAATGTCCCCAAAGCGGGACCAGCTCTCTGTCCCAGTCCCTCCCAGTTCAGGAGGCCGCCAGGTACTGGTGGAAGTAGAGGCCGAAGAGGCTGGTGACCACCTGGCAGGCGGCCACCCACCAGGTGAGGAAGGAGAAGAGGCCCCGCAGGAAGAGGGGGGTGAGGATGGAGCTCAGCACCCCCGAGAGCTCGGCCACCACCTCCTGCACGTCCTCACTGTCACCCCCAGGGCGGGGAGGGGACACCGGCGGGGCGGGGGACACGGCGGGGGACACAGCAGGGGACGCGGCGGGGTACAGCCCCCAGGAGAGGTGACCTGGGGAGACACACAGGACAGGTCAGGGGGGGCTCTGGGGGACAGAGGGGACAGGTCTGGGGTGTCCCTGTGCCCCAGCCTCGCTGGTGGCAGTCCCAGCACTGGGTTTGTCCCCACTGCAGAGCAGAACCACAGCACAGAACCATGGGATGCCCTGAGCTGCCAGCCCGTGGGAGCTGGGGGCGATCCAGGTACCCAACCCCATCCCAAACCCATCCCAAACCCCCACAAACCCATCCCAAACCCATCCCAAAGCCCAAACCATCCCAACCCCCTCCAAACCCATCCCAAACCTATCCAAACCCCCTCCAAGCCATCCCAATCCCATCCCAAACACCAACCCCATCCCAAACCCCAAACAAATCCCACCCAACCCCTCCAAACCCATCCCAACCCCTCCAATCCCCATCCCAAATGCCAAATCCATCCCAAACCTATCCCAAACACCCAACTCATCCCAACCCTCCAAACCCATCCCAACCCCTTGCAAACCCATCTCAACCCCCTCCAAACCCACCCCATCCCCACCCCAAAGGGCTCACCCAGCGTTTTGAGCAGCAGGGTGCAGTGCAGGCTGAGGATGACGGGCCCCAGGTACTGCAGGCTCACCACGGACACGTAGCAGTAAATCCTGGTGATCTGGGGGAACCCGGGAACCCTCAGCAGGAATTCCAGGAATAATCAAGTGGAAATCCCAGGATTCCTCAGTGGGACTCCTCAGTGGGAACCCCGGGAATCCTCAGATGGGAATCCCAGGAAAAATCAAGCAGGAATCCTGAGAATCCTCAAACAGGAATCCTGCAATTCCTCAGTGGGAATCCCCAGTGGGAATCCCACCATGGGGAGGGGACCCCGACGCCGAACCCCAATCCTAGTCCCACTCCCATCCCGATCCTGCTCCTATCCCAATTCCACCCCAATCCCGATCCCACCCCAATCCTGCTCCAAACCCAATCCCACTCTGATCTCACCCCGATCCCACCCCATCCCAATCCCACTCCCGATCTCAATTCTATTCCTGATCCCGTCCCCATTCCCGATCCCCATCCTGCTCCCACCTTGATCCCGCTCCCCATCCCAATCCTGTTCTCGATCCCCTCCCCATTCCCGATCCCATCCCCGCTCCCATCCAAATATTGATCCCAATCCTGTTCCCAATCCCCTCCCCATTCCTGATCCCGATCCCAATCCCATTCCTGCTCCCATCCCAATATTGATCCCACCCTGTTCCCAATCCTGTTCCCAATCCCCTCCCCATTCCCAATCCCCATCTCACTTCCAATCCCAATCCCATCCCCATTCCCGATCCCAACCCCGCTCCCATCCAAATACTGATCCCAATCCTGTTCCCGATCCCCTCCCTATTCCCGATCCCCATCCCACTTCCAATCCCATCCCCATTCCCGATCCCATCCCCGCTCCCATCCAAATATTGATCCCAATCCTGTTCCCGATCCCCTCCCCATTCCCGATCCCCATTCCACCCCTACCTTGATCCTGCTCCCGATCCCACTCCCGCTCCTACCCCAATATTGATCCCACCCCAATATTGATCCCACCCCGATCCCAATCCTGTTCCCAATCCCCTCCCCATTCCCGATCCCCATTCCACTCCCACCTTGATCCTGCTCCCTATCCCACTCCCATTCCCACTCCCACCCCAATATTGATCCCACCCCGATCCCAATCCCACCCCACTCCCTCTCCCGCTGCTTTTCCCGACCTTCCTCTGGATGTGTGTGGCGGGGATCCTGCCGGCCTCCCTGCGGACGCGGCTCACCCAGCGCGGGGCCAGCCCCAGGTAGGCCTGCAGGTGGTGGCGCGTCCCCAGGAGCCGCAGCAGCGACAGCGACACCAGCGCCCACAGCCGGGCCGAGTCAAAGGCGGGCCCCGACAGGCTGCGACACACAGGGGACACCGGGGGTGGCACCGGCCCGGCGACACACAGGGGACACCGGGGGTGGCACCGGCCCGGGGACACACAGGGGACACCGGGGATGGCACCGGGCCAGGGGACACACAGGGGACACCGGGGATGGCACCGGCCCGGGGGACACACAGGGGACACACCGGGGATGGCACCGGCCCGGGGGACACAGAGACACACAGGGGACACCGGGGATGGCACCGGCCCAGGGGACACACAGGGGACACCGGGGATGGCACCGGCCCGGGGGACACACAGACACACAGGGGACACCCCGGGGATGGCACCGGGATAAGGGACACCGTAGGGACACCCCGGGGATGGCACCAGGCTGGGGGACACAGAGCCCACCCTGATCCAGAGGGGACATCATGGGGACAAGGGGGTATGGAGGACACGGAGAGGCACAGGGGACATTGGGGGAGACATTGGGGACATAGGGTGTCACAGAGGTCATTGAGGGGACACTGGGTGTCATACGGGTCATTGGGGGGACTTTGGGGACATTGGGTGTCACAGGGGTCATTTGGGAACATTTGGGGATCCCAGGGGACATTGAGGGGGTCACAGGGCATCACTGGAGTGATCATTACATGGGGACATGGAGAGGGGTCATTGAGGGGCCACTGTGGGGACATTGGGTGTCACAGGGGTCACTGGAGGGGTTATTGGGGGACATTGGGGACACTGGGTGTCACAGGGGGAACTGGGGGGGTTACTGGGGACACTGGGTGTCACAGGGGTTATTGTGGGGACACTGTCACAGGGGCACACAGGTGAACCGGGGTCTCGGGGGATGTCCCCACTCACATCTGCACTGTCCCCAGCGAGCCCAGCGGGGCCTGCAGCAGGAAATCCCGGGCCAGGGGCCGCACCCAGAGCAGCACCACCAGCACAGGGGACACAAACACGGCGTGGAGGAGCAGCCTGGGAGGGACAGGGACTGTCACCGACCCCACAGAGACCCCAGAGAGCCCACAGAGACCCCACAGCCTCCCGGTGTGTCACTGACCCCACAGACCCTAGAGACCCCAGAGAGACCCCACAGTCTGTCACCCACCCCAGAGACCCCAGAGAGACCCCACAGCCCCCCAGTGTGTGTCACAGACCCCAGATGTGTGTCACCCACCCCAGAGAGACCCCACAGCCCCTCCATGTGTGTCACCAACCCCACAGACCCCAGATGTGTGTCACCCACCCCAGAGACCCTACAGACCCCAGAGCCCCCACAGAGTGTCACCAACCCCACAGGGACCCCACAGTTCCCCCTGCCCTTCCCCTTCCCACCCCAAACCTCCCCCAGAGCTGGGGAGGTCCCTCCCTCCCTCCTCAGGTGTCCCCAGGGGTCCCCAGGTGTCCCCCACTGCCGTCAGGTGTCCCCAGTGCCCCCAGTTTTCCCCAGTGTCCCCAGGTGTCACCCAACTGTGTCAGGGGTTTGTCCTGGGCCATCTTGAGGGCGTCCAGGTGTGTCTGTGCCAGGCGCAGCCCCGGGAAGGTCAGGCAGGCGCCCAGGAAGGAGCACAGCGCCACCAGAGACAGCTTGAAGGCCAGCCTGGCCACCGGCAGCCTGGGGACAGCAGGGACACCGCTGGGGACACAACAGGGACAGGGACACTGCAGGGACATGGCTGGGAACACACAGCAGGGACAGGGACACAGCAGCGACAGGGACACAGCAGCGACAGGGCCACTGCTGGCGACACTGCAGGGCTGGGGACACTGCAAGGACACGGCCAGGGACACAGCAAGGACAGGGATNGCGACACTGCAGGGCTGGGGACACTGCAAGGACAGGGCTGGAGGGCTGGGGACACTGCAGGGACACGGCCAGGGACACAGCAAGGACAGGGACGTGGCTGGGGACACACAGCAAGGACAGTGACGCTGCTGGGGTTGAGGACACAGAGCAGGGACAGTGACACTGCTGGGGTTGAGGACACAGAGCAGGGACAGTGGGATGGCCGGGGACAGAGCAGGGCCACTGCTGGGGACACAGAGCAGGGCTGGGGACACAGCAGGGACGCTGCCGGGGTTGGGGACACAGAGCAGGGACAGTGGCACTGTTCTTGACCCCGTGCCCCCTGAGTCCCCCCTGCAAACTGTCCCCATGAGGGGCCCTGTCCCCATGTCTCCCCTGCCCCACTCACGTCCACTCCCAGCCCTGGGGCTTCAGGATGGGCTCCAGGTTATCAGAGACTGCGGCCAGCCCTGCGGAGTGACCAGAGGGGAGTGACCAGTGAGTGGGAAGTGACCCCTGTGAGTGAGGAGGGACCCCCTGGGAATGGTGAGTGACCCTCATGAGTGGGGAGTGACCCCTGAGTGGGAAGTGACCACTGTGAGTGGGGAATGACCCTCTCAGAATGGGGAGTGACCCCTGGGAATGAGGAGTGACCAGTGAGGGGAGTGACCCCCAGGATCTGAGAATGACCCCTATGAGTGGGGAGTGACCAGTGAAGAGAGTGACCCCTGTGAGTGGGGAATGACCCCCGTGAGTGGGGAGTGACCAATGAGTGGGAAGTAATGCCCTGGGAATGGTGAGTGACCCCATGAGTGGGAAGTGACCCCCACGAGTGCCATGACCCCCATGAGTGGGGAGTGACCAATGAATGGTGAGTGACCCCTGTGAGTGGAGAGTGACCAATGAGTGGGGAGTGACCCCTGTGAGTGTGAAGTGACCTCCATGAGTGGAAAGTGACCCCCGTGAGTGGGGAGTGACCGCTGTGAGTGCAGAGTGCCCCCCCCCAGGAGTGTGGTGACCCCCGTGCCATGTCCCCAGTGTCCCCCCCCTGTCCCTGTCCCGTCACCCACCGGCGTCCAGGCCAAACTCCAGGTACTCCTCCCGCACCACCAGGGCCAGCATGGCCAGCAGGAGGAAGAGGAAGGCGAAGCTGAGGCACACGGAGCGCTCCCCGCCCTCCTCGGAGCTGAAATAGTGTCTCATCACCGTGAAAAAAACCTTCCTGGGGCGCCCGTCAAGGAAATTGGGGACCCCAAAAACTGCTGAGACTCCCCTAAAGCTCATCAGTATCTCCAGCACAGGGAGGGACCTTCAGAGCTTGTCAGAAACAGCCCCTGAAAATTCATTTCTGTGCCCTAGCTGGGAGGAAAAAAAATTTAAAATCATTTTTAAAGTTTTAAAAATGGAAATTTAAAAATAATCGAGAATTAATTAAAAATTCATTTTAAATGATTTTTAAAAAATAGGAAAATTTAAATTTAAAAAAATAAAAATCAAAACTAATTTTAAAAAATTAAAAATAATTAAAAAAAAATAAAACTAATTAAAAAATTAAAACTAATTTTAAAAAAATAAAAATAATTTTAAAAAATTAAAAAATAATTCTAAAAATAAAAATATTTTTTAAAATTGAAAACGATACTTAAAAATTAAGAATATTTTTTAAAAAATTAAAAATATATTTGAAAATAGTATTTAAAAATTAAAAATAAACACGGTGTGAGTTCCCCCTCCTGCCTGACCCCCCCAAACAAACCCCCCATGAGGATACAGGCAGAAGAAGACGGTGAGGAGGCACCAGAGCACGCCCAGGTTCGTCTCCCTGGTGGGGCCCAGCAGGCAGAAATAGCCCTCGCTGAAGGCGTAGACGGCGCTGGCGTACACCGAGAAATCCACAAACCACTGGTACTCCAGGAAATAGCGCAGCACTGCGGGACAGGGAGTGTCACCGGCTGTCACCAACCTGGGGACAGCCTGAGGACACCCTGGGGACTGTCACCAACTGTCACTGCCCGGGGGACAGCCTGGGGACACCCTGGGGGCTGCCACCGCCCTGGGGACAGCCCTGGGGACATGTAACCACCCTGGGGACTGTCACTGCCCTGGGGACTGTCACTGCCCTGGGGACACCCTGGGGACATGTAACCACCCTGGGGACTGTCACTGCCCTGGGGACACCCTGGGGACATGTAACCACCCTAAGGACTGTCACCATCCTGGGGACACCCCGTCACTGCCCTGGGGACACTCCTGGGGACACCCTGGGAACTGTCACCGACTGTCACTGCCCTGGGGACAGCTCTGGAGACACCCTGGGGACTGTCACTGCCCTGGGGACACATCACTGCCACTGGGGACACCCCTGGGGATGGGGACATGTCACCACCTTGGGGATGTGTCACCACCCTGGAGAGTTGTCACTGCCCTGGGGACACCCTGGGGACACCCCAAGGGGACACAGGGCTCACCCAGCGCGTCCACGGCCGTGATGGGGCTGGTGTCCAGCTGCAGGTCGATGTTGCAGGGCACCAACAGGGGTTTGTCCTCTGTCACTCCATTGGCCCTCCTGTGGGGACAGCGGGGAGGTGGCTCCTGTCCCTTGTGTCACCTCACGGGGAGTGAAAAACCCCAAGGGGGGTAAATAACCCCTTGGGGAGTGAGGACAGGGATGGACAGGGATGGACAGAGGTGGACAGGGATGGGAAGGGTGGACATGGATGGACATGGATGGACAGGGATGGTCAGGGTTGGACAGAGATGGACAGGGGTAGACATGGAGGAAAGGGATGGTCAGAGATGGACATGGATGGACAGGGGTGGACATGGATGGACAGGGATGGACGGGGTGGACATGGATGGACAGGGATGGACAGGGGTGGTCAGGGATGCACTCTGGTGTGACCCCCTGCTGTCCCCAGCCCCAAACATTCCCTGTCCCCATCCCCTCCCATCCCTCAGGGGTGACCAGGCTGACCCAAGAGGTGACCAGACTGACCCAGGGGTGACCCAGGCTGACCTAGACAGACCCAGGGGTGACCCAGACGGACTCAGACTGACCCAGGGGTGACCAGGCCGACCCAGAGATGACCTAGACGGGCCCAGGCTGACCCAGGGGTGACCCGGCTGACCCAGACTGACCCAGGGGTGACCATGCTGACCTGTCCCTCCTGCCCTTGGGCCGTGGCTGTTTCCCGGCCAGGGCGCAGAGCTCCTCGTCCGTGGGGTGTTTGTACCTGTACAGGCTGAGGGGACAGCGGGGTCACCCACGGCTGCTGCATGTCCCCAGGAGCCCCCAGGGGACAGGGCCAGCCCCCAGGGGACAGGGCCAGGCCATACCTGCCATTGCAGAGCAGCCAGCGGGCGAAGGAGCAGTGAGGGGCCATCTTCTGCATCAGGCTGGCGGCCAGCAGGGTGACCACCACCTGCACCCCCATCACCGCCTGTGCGGGGACACCGGGGGTCAGCTGGGCATGGGGGGACACGGGGACACGCCCTGCCAGCCCACAGAGTCATCTCTGTCCCTGCTGGGGACACCCAGGGGTCACCCGGGCACAGGGGGACATGGGGACACCCCTGCCAGCCCACAGAGCCGGGCTGTGACCAGCTCTGTCCATGCTGGGGACATCAAGGGGTCAGCAGGGGATGGGGGGACATGGGGACACCCCCTGCCAGCTTGCAGAGCCAGCTCTGTCCCCTGGGGACACCGAGGGTCACCCGGGCACAGGGGGACACGGGGACACCCCCTGCCAGCCCGCAGAGCCAGCTCTGTCCCTGCTGGGGACACTCAGGGGTGGCACTGGCTGGGCCACCCTGGATGTGAACCCCTCTGGCAGGGACACTCCCCAGGGACCCCCTGGCCAGACTGGGACCCCCGGGCAGTGACCCCCGGCCATGGTCAGTGTGGGACCCCCGGGCAGTGACCGCTGGTCCCCAGGACCTCCCGGCCGTGCCGAACCCTGGGACCCCTGGGCTGAGACCCCCTAGACCCGCATCCCCCGGGTAGCCCGGCCATGCACCCCCCGCCCAGAACCCCCGCTCTGGTCCCGGTCCATTCCCGGTCCGGTCCCGGTCTATCCCGGTCCATTCCCGGTCCATCCCCGGTCTATCCCCGGTCTATCCCCGGTCTATCCCGGTCCATTCCCGGTCTATCCCGGTTCATTCCCGGTCCATCCCCGCTCTATCCCGGTCCATTCCCGGTCCATTCCCGGTCTATCCCCGCTCTATCCCCGGTCCATCCCCGGTCTATCCCGGTCCATCCCCGGTCCATTCCCGGTCTATCCCCGGTCTATCCCCGGTCCATCCCCGGTCTATCCCCGGTCCATTCCCGGTCCATTCCCGGTCCATCCCCGCTCTATCCCCGGTCTATCCCCGGTCCATCCCCGGTCTATCCCCGGTCTATCCCCGGTCTATCCCCGGTCTATCCCGGTCCATTCCCGGTCCATCCCCGGTCTATCCCCGGTCTATCCCGCTCTATCCCCTGTCCATCCCCGGTCCATCCCCGCTCTATCCCGCTCTATCCCGCTCTATCCCGTGCCCACCATGCCGGGGGTCAGCGCAAAGGCGCCCGCAGGAAGCCCGCCCGCAGCCACGCCCCCTTCAGTCACGTCCCTCCCGCCAACCAATCCGCGGCCACCTTCCTATTGATTGGCAGTTTATTGACCAATGATAAGTGGGCTGTGGGAGGGGGGCGGGCTGTGCGCGGCGCACGGTTCCGCGGGCGCGGCCTCTGGGGAGCGGCGGGGCCGCGGGTTCGAGTCCCGCCTGCGCCGAGCCCGAGTCCCCGCACGGGGGATCGATAACATCGATAATATCGATAATAATTAACAGTATCCGGGTGTCTTCCCTCATCCCCGCCAGGGATAACCCTGGAGAACCGCCAGGGACCCACCAAAGCAGCTCCTGCTCTCCCCCTCCTCAGCTCAACACATACCAGACTCCACTCGGGGAAAGTAATTTAATTTATTACCAATTAAAGCAAAGCGGGATAATGAGGGGTGAAACGAAATCTCAGTTCGGCCACGCAAATCCCAGAGCCAGGACTGAAATCCCAGTGCCAGGACCCCCATCCCAGTGCCAGGACCCCCATCCCAGTGCCAGGACCCCCATCCCAGTGCCAGGACCCAAATCCCAGTGCCAGGACCCCCATCCCAGTGCCAGAACCCCCATCCCAGTGCCAGGACCTTCACCCCACTGGGATTTGGAGTCATTCCCGTCGGGAATTGGAATAATTCCCCCTGGGATCTGGGATCATTCCCACTGGGATTTGGGATCATCCCAGCCGGGATTTGGGGGCATTCCCGCCCCTCCCGGAGGCTCCCCGGTGCCCCGGTCCAGGCGGGCGCCGTTCCCGGGGAGTTGCCGTGGATATCGGGATATCGGCATGTCGCGATATGGATCTCCCTGGCGACGGGATGCGCTTCCCGCTAGATGTCGCTTCTGCATCATCATCATCATCGTCATCCCCCGAGGGCTCGGGGGACCCGGATTTGGGGGGTGACACCCCAAAAATCCTCCCCGGGGCAGCCCCGGGTGTGTCCTGCAGCCCCAGCACTGAGCAGCCCCTGTGCGGGTGGGATGCGGTGCCAAAAATCCCCTAAAATCCCAAAAATGTCCCAGTCCCGGCTGACAGAGCCCAGAGACCGGCTTCATCCATCACCCTCACTGTCTCCATGCCCTGGGCACCCCAAAATCACCTAAAATCCCCCAAAACATCCCGATCCTGGCCACCAGAGTGCAAGGATCAGCCTGTTCCATCACTGTCACTGTCTCCATGACCTGGACACCCCAAAATTCCCCCAAATTCCCTTAAATTCCCCCAAAATTATCCAATCGCGGCTGACAGAGGCCAGGGACCAGCCTCATCCATCACCTTCACTGTCTCCGTGCCCTGGGCACCCCAAAATCCCCTAAAATCCCCCAAAATGACCCAGTCCTGCCTGCCAGAGCCCAGGGAAGCAGCCTGCACCATCATCCATGCCCTGGGTCCCCCAAAATCCCATAAATTCACCCAAAATCTGGGGGATTCTCCCCAAATTACCCAAATTTCCTCCAAAATGACCCAGTCCTGGCCACCAGAGTCCAGGGACCGGCCTCATCCATCACCCTCACTGTCTCCATGGCCTGGGCCCTCCAGAATCCCCCCAAATTCTCCCAAATTCCCTCCAAATTCCCCCCAATATTACCCAATCCTGGCCACCAGAGTCCAGGGACCAGCCTCATCCATCACCTTCAGTGTCTCTATGCCCTGGGCACCCCAAAACCCCCCCCAAACCCTCCAAAATCCCCCAATTTTTACACCAAATCGCCACCTCAAACCCCTCCAGAATAAATTTGGACCCCTCAGGACCCTCTGAGCCCCCACAGCGGCAATTTGAGCACAAAATAACCCCCAAAAAACCCCAAAGCCTGGAGGGAAAGGTGGAGGAGGGATGGTCAGAGCCCCCCCAGCCCCGCCGGGTGTGAAAAACGAGGTTCATTTTTTTTGGTAAATTCNAAAAAAAAAAAAAAAAAAAAGACAATTAGGAAATTGAAAAGCAAAGTACAGTTGGCTGGGTGAGTTGGCACTCAGTTAAGTGTGATTTTAACTCAAAATTCTATTTTTAGTACATTAGTTTGTGCATATTCGTAATTTTTTATATATAAAGGGACACAAAAGTGCCTTTTGAAGGTCGATTTTTTACATCAATTTGCATCAGCAAGGTGGGAATGCCCATGGCAGGGACAGCGAGAAATTTAACGGCTTCTCCCCCAAAAAACTGGGGGGATTTAAAAAAAAAAAATCCCACAAAAAACACTTTTGGAAAAGGAACATTTTAGTTTCATCTTGGACATCAGGGAGGATTTCCCACTTCTGTCCCTTTTCAGTGCCCGTTGATTCCCCCCCTGTTCTCTCCCCACTCACTAAATAATAATAATAATAATAATAATAATAATAAAAATCAAAATATGCTTTTGGGAAAAGAACATTTTAGTTCCATCAGGGGCATCAGGGGGAATTTCCCACCTCTGTCCCTTTTCAGTGCCCGTTGATTCCCCCCCTCTCCTCTCCCCACTCACTAAATAATAATAATAACAATAATAATAGAAAAATAAAAAATAATAATAAAAAAATCAAAATACACTTTTGGAAAAGGCACATTTTAATTCCACCACGGACATCAGGGGGGGGAATTTCCCAGCTCTGTCCCTTTTCAGTGCCCGTTGATTCCCCCCCGTCCTCTCCCCACTCACTAAATAACAATATTATTATTATTATTATTATTAATAATAATAATAGAAAAAGAAAAATCCAAAGACGCTTTTGGAAAAGGAACATTTTAGTTCCATCAGGGGCATTAGGGGGAATTTCCCACCTCTGTCCCTTTTCAGTGCCCGTTGATTCCCCCCCCCTCCTCTCCTCTCCTAACTCACTAAATAATAATAATAATAATAATAATAATAATAATAATAATAATACAATGGAACATTTTAGTTTCACCAGGGAGAATTTCCCACCTCTGTCTCTTTTTCAGTGGCCGTTGATTTTTCCCCCCCTCCTCCTGTCCTAACTCACTAAATAATAATAATAATAATAATAATAATAATAATAATAATAATAATAATAATAAAAAGATGCTTTTGGGAAAAGAACATTTTAGTTCCATCAGGGGGGGAATTTCCCAGCTCTGTCCCTTTTCAGTGCCCGTTGATCCCCCCCCGTTCTGTCCCCACTCACTAAATAACAATAATAATAAAAAGGCGCAGAAAGGCCCAAGTTTCCCGCGGAGCACAAAGGCGGCGGGGCCGGGCATTGTCCGGGGGCCGCATCCATTACCGCACAAATCCCTCCTATTTCACGGCGCATTGAGCAGCTGCCCGTGGATATTTTTTGTGCGTTGCGTTTTTTACCATGACAAAAGGAAAGGGCCTGTGAACTTCTTGCTCTTCAGACCTCTCCGGCACGTCTGTCCTCCTCCTCCTCCTCCCCCGCCTTTGGGGGACAAACTGCCACGGTTCTCCTCCAGACTCCAGACAGCCTTGGGCTTTTCCCTCCTTTTAGTTATATATTTTATAATTATTTTTAAANTAATTTATTTTTATTTATTTATATTTAATTTATTTTTAATTTATTTTTATTTATTTATTTTTAATTTATTTTTATTTATTTATTTTTAATTTATTTTTATTTCTTTGTTTTTCTTTATTTTTATTGATGTTTAAAACCTATAATTTGGTTTTTTAGGTGTTTTTTAAAATCCGCGATTTATTTTTTTTTAGTTGTTTTTAAAATTTACTTTAAAGTTTGTTTTCTAATTGATTTGGATTTAACTTTCAGTTATTTTTTATTTATTTNTACTTATTTATTTTAAAATTATTTATTTATTTATTTTAAATTTATTTT